>JASCZW010009469.1:0-42271 GCA_034211315.2 Aedes japonicus | reverse complement strand
GATGCTCCATTTATGTGTCCAAATGTGTGTCTACAGACACTGTATATTGACCGCACAACGCAAAATCATACAATCTGCCAACCCTGAAAAATGTCATAAATTTGAGCAATTGATCTGGCACCGCTTGTATTTGTCCAAACTTGAAATAAACAGCGCGATAAGCTAAAAAAAGATATGGTTTCGATGTTGGTAGTTTGTTTTGATTCCGTTTGAAGATATTGATTAAAAAGCACAGCTTGAAGTGCCGTGTAAAAAATGAATTGTTTGGAGCGAAATTGTGGCAATAACTCGCGATGTGAAGTGAATTCTGTGGGTTTCTTTCAGTTTCCTAAGAAAGATAATATAAGGCAGAATGGCTTGCATTCTGCGGCCTTTCGGCAGATTTTCAGATTTTAGGAAGCCATAGGCTGTGCAGTGTAAATACAACATACTATAATTTGTTTTCTCCATAACTAATTATATCAAATATATCCAGTTAGATTTTAAATGCTTACATTTACTGAATATGGAAGAAGAAAATCCCTTATTTGTTCATAATTGGCTTGTGTCAAAACAATAGATCATTGCACCGAATCTATTAACCTCACTTTTTTGACAGTTCAGGGAGCTTGTTTACAAGGAGTTAGAATTTGGACCGCTCAAACGAAATTGTTTATTAGCTTTTTCCGGATTCTGTACGATTAGATTCAGGAAATGATGTAAAAATAAGCACAAAATCTCAAACCGATCTTACGGAAAATATTCTAAGTCCACGCAAACAAGCTCCCTGAAATGTCAAAACTGCATTGATGACGCCTTCGTGCAATGGTCTATACTTGATCACAATACTTGCTCCTTAAAAGTGAATCAAAAGTTGACAGTCCGTTTGGCTGTATAAGACAATTGTTGTTCGGTCTATATACAGTATCTATAGATGTGTCCAGTTTCTGCAGGGATGCCAGATATTTTTTCAAATGTCTGCGATAAAAATTTGAAATGTCTGGGCATGTTTAAAAAAGCCTGTAATTTTGTTTGCGCAAAATTAGACTTCTTTCAACGAAAAGATGAAATAAGAGAGCGAGTTATGTCATTTTCGCTATACCTGGAAACTTTTTTCAATAGGACGAATCTAGCAATGAGAACTTCTCTCCTGTCTCACTCTCTTTCATTTATAAAAGTGCCATTCCTCAAACTTTCGATGAATTCTTCAGTAAAGATTGAAACACAATAGTGCTGGTTAGACTACTTCTTGGATTGTATGTAAGTTTTGACTATTGTTTCATATTTCTTAAGCATTCGCATAGATGACACAATTTTCTATAGTTTTTTTTCGATCTTTCCATCGTTTTGTATTTTTTTATATCAAAATTTAGTTTTCATTTGATAAATTCAACAGATTTGTTTCGGTCCAAAAATATCCATTGAATTACAATGAATTACCATATAAAGCTTGTATTCATGGTTTACTTACTTATGTTGGTCCTATCTACAGCGTGTGCTTCCTTTACTATTATTTTTTACGGCAGGCTTGTAGGGCCTGTACCAACCCCTTGTCTCGTCGGAGGACCCTCGTGCACAGCTCTGTTCAGAATCCCACGCTGGAACGAGGACGATAATCGGCTGCCCCTAACATGGAGAACAGACGCCGTTTTGAGCCGCTTCTGACATGGTGAACAGACACATTTAGGTTGGCGAAGGCCTGGACTTTTACCGTTATAGCGGGGTGACTCGCTTTGACAGGGCTGCTTTCGGCTATTTGTGAGAATTTGGAAGCAACTCAAGTCCAGCAACTGCTAAACCTACCCACATCCTAGGCACCCCCCGCTGCCTGTCCGGGGATGCTTATTTAATTCAGATCCAACCTCCATATCAGGAGGCCATTCATGATGCGTAACCTATGACCCGTAGGGTGGCTTGCAGCTCAACTCCGCCAGGCTCCACCTACTGAACGGATTGCCCGTGGTATTCATGGTTTAGTTGATAGATAGAATTGATGGCTTCTTGGTTAAAATACTCATTACTCTTCTTTTTTACGGTAAATTTCTCAAATATGATTTGCATTGTTGCGAAACTTGATTTTTGTTCAATATTACCAACGTTTTGATAGTAATTTTCATGTTGACAATAGCAGTGAAGACTACGGTATTTTTTTATGGTAGATGGATGGATAGGAAATTTCCTGTAAGTGGCGCCAGCAATTCATTTATCTTTCGTGTAGTGGCAAGGTGTTTGAAGTGTGTCAGAGTGTGTTTTTGAGGGTGTTAACACGTGGTGGTCGAAAGACTTACCCCTCTCGTGTTTTTGGCGTACACTCTCGCTTAATTTTACTCAATTTTTTAGTACAATTGTATACTATCTTATTTTGTCAATCGGTAAAGTTACTCAATTTTCGTTAAAAAGTAGATCAACTCAATTTTTGAGTAGATCTACTTTTTACGAAAATTGAGTAACATTTTCGTAAGAGAAAAGTAAATAGCACAGAGAACAGACATCCAGGTACGAATTTTATTTTCCCAATTTACTGTGTAAATTTTTAAAAGCAAACCGTTGGAAAAACACGTTCACAAAACTTAAATTGACAGACTATCAAATCTCGAGGCGGGCAAGTGGCGCCATCAACATACGATCCACCAAAACTAACGGAAACGAGCTGTTATTTTAAAATAACAGTTGTAGAAATTTACACACGGATGGCACTCCAGCTTGGATGTCTGTTCTTTGTGGAGATAGTATACAATTGTACTAAAAAAAATTAGTAAAAGGAAACGGGAGTGTATGAAATAAAGCATACAAATCATGACTACTAAGGCACACTGCACAATATAATCGTAGTGTAGCTGACTGAGTAGGTCTTTGATTATGCCAAAGACGATTATTGTTTTTAAATAATGAACAACTATCTTATATGAAGTTTGACTGGAATACAACTTCTACCGCAAAGTTAGTAATAGAACTTTTCACCAAGAGTGTCTTGGAAAAGGCTACTAGTAGGTGTACGAAAAGTTGGAGTTGGCTTTCTCAAAAGTAACATGTGTGGTTTCAATTTTACATAGGATTTTCCATGAGGGAATTTACATTTACAGAGAAGAAGTTCCACCAACATGCAATGAGAAACTAGCGATGTGAAATTGGTTCACTGTTGCAGAACCCCTGGGTGCAAAGTTCAACTTGCAGTCTGCAGCGAGGGGCAAGTAAGAACATTTGAGTTCAGCACACACCTGTTGAAAGTATTAAAAATACGCTTTCAATTGAGCTAATTATACTTTGAGTACATCCGAATACCTACTAGAAACTTTAGACACACCTTAATTACAATTATGTACCTTGAGTGCTATGAAACACATTTTTATTACAATTTCAATACTTTAAGTACAGGTAAATACATTTTGAATACAGTAAACTAATTTAAAAACATTTAAGTACTGATCGATTATTTTGATTACAACTGCAGATATTGATACTGAAAATACATGTTTATTACAATGACATGCTTTGAGTACCATAAAATACATTTTAAATATTTTTCAATAATTTTAGCACAATTAAATACCCAATAAATAAAATTCAATACTTCGAGTACCATGCAATGTAATGTTTTTAAAATCCCCTTAAATATACTTTGACTACAATTTACATCCTCAATAAAAAAATAAATATAATTTATTACAGTTTAAATACCTCGAGTACAAGTGAACACATTTTAATTACTTGAAATACCAGTCACACAACACACTATTATGAGACCACTCATTTATACAAAAAAAATCACTCAGTTTTTCCATTATGATTCCTACTGCAAATTTGTGAAATTTAGCGAGAAAATTTATTCAAAATTCATAACTTGAAAAAAGCACTGCATTGACAGAACTTAAGATGATTGTGTCCAGTAAGAAATTTACCGTATCTGGTTTCTCTGTTGACCTCGGTTTTGACCCAATAACATTTCAACTCAATATGAGTAGTCCTAATTATAGCGTGTTGGTAGAACTCTTAACACATTCTTCAAGAACACGCTCAAAACAACCTCTCTTTCATTTGTATTGCTGTACTTTTTTTCTCTCGGAAAATTAGATAAGAACATTAAGTAACATTTCCGAGTGAGTAAAAGAGAAAGGAATACAGTTCCACTCAATTACTGAATAGAATGGAACGAGAGTGTCGAACTATTAAAACTCTCTCAAGTATTTTAAATCTATTTGAGTCCTTCTAAATCTCATTAAATACTTTCAGGTACTCTAAATACTCATGAAATGCTTTGCAGAACTTAAGGTTGAAGGATTCATCATCAATTTTCAGTCAGCATAAAAAATTCAAAAGCAGTTTTTTCGTTCAAAATCAAAACGTAGTTCGTGAAAATGTATTCACTGTATTCTGCTCGTCAAGCGGACCACAGTGAATACATTTTCATTTCCAGAATTTCAATATCAAACGAAAAAACTGCTTTAGATTTTTTGATGATGACGAAAAAATGATGATGAATCCTTCAACCTTAAAATACATTTCAAATATTGAGTTTGAGTTGCTAAAATATGCTTTACATACTTTTGGTTACTCTGAGTTCTTTAAAAATACTTATGATAATTGTAAATTCTCTAAAGTGTCTGTAAATACTCCCCGCATAATCACAAACCATTCCTGGACCATTTCGCTTATTATTGACGACCGCTTCCGTTATTGTTACGACATTTACCCTTATAGATGACAACGATAAACTGACAATCTCCTATATAGTTTTAACAATATGTCAGATGGTAAAAGACCAAATAACAATATGCTGAATAGGCGGTTAAGTTAGGTTACTATAAAAATATGGCAATTTCCACGAACAATTTTTTTGCAGTACTCTATGCCAAACAGTTGGTATATAATCTACACCGAGTGCAGACAGTAAAAAACCTTTGAATGACAATATGCCAAACAGTAACAATATGTGTTAATGTAGAGGTTGTATGGTGAAAATGAGATTAAATTATTCGATAACAATAACATAAAATGTGATAATATATTTTACATTCAAAATATAGTTTTGACTATATAGCAAATTGTTTTTCGTTATGCGGGTCTGTAAATCGAGTTAAATCCGGAGGTATTTACAATACAACACACTCAGAATGCTCTGCGTGCCCCACGGTCTGCACCTTGCAATGCATTCTTGCGCTTTTCAGTACCTTTCGTTACTTATATTTTTGGGTTTGTTTTCATTCGCTACACTCCTGTTTCATTTTACTCAATGTTTGAGTACAATTGTATACCATCTCTTTTTTAGTCACGGAAATGTCACTCCATCTTGGTAAAAAGTGGATCAACTACGTTGTTAGGGGCAAATATTAAGCTTGGGACCGAGCTTGGGACTGGTGTGTTAGTACTTCCTGAGCCAAAAAAATATATTCATTTTCTTCCAGCCGGACTATCCAGCCATTGGTTCCACCATGCTGAAAATACAACGTGGTTGCTTTGCGCAGACAGCAGTCTGGTGGCAGTGCTGCTATGAAAAAACAGTTCAATGATTCGTTCATGTAGTTAGCAACCAGTTTTAGCTCAAAAGCGTTTTCCACAAGCTTCGGATCGTAAAAGTAACTTTCCCCATTCGAAAATCTTAGGTATAATTGAAATCGCGGGCGCTAAAATATAGCTTTACTGGTCGAGTTGAAACTTTGCACAGTTGTTATAGGGGCCAAAAGGCTACAGAAAATCTTCCTGGAACTATAATTTAAATAATTGTAAATGGCAATGTCATTTTTTTTTCAAATGTGCTCAAATTTCTAGATGCTATTCAAGACGGTTTTTGAAATCGCTGAAGCACACGGCACCGACATTTTCAAAATTAGCACACACATAGCATATTTTTTCAGCTTTTTACCGCCACGTCTCTGTTAGACCACTTGGAACGAAGAATACAATTGGATGTGCTATCACCTGCAGGAGCAGAATAGCACTAGCACCATAAAGTAACTCTAAGACCAGTGGGTCCCGAACAAAGACGATTTTTTTTCTTGGCTCAGTCAGAACTAGCACATCGGTTCCAAGCTTGATGATTCGCCCCTAATAATGACCTCAAGCAAACACACTCTCAAATATTCTGTCAAAATAACACAGCAAATCAAAACAAGGGCGCAAATATGTACAGCAAGGTATTGGAATCAAGGTGTACTTCGGACCAAGGGGTTCTACAACAGTGAACCAATTTCAAATCGCTAGTTGCATATTGATTGTTGGTAGCACGGTGTTTTACCAGAGACTGCCCAAGTAACCACAAGCATTATATTACTGCACTTATTCAACCCAAAATCAACATCGGTAATGCGGGATTGCATCAATTCAACAGTTATCAAGTAATGAAGCGTTAGATTAGCTTAAGAATGTAGTGATGCATTCCTATGCAATAATGCTACTTTAGCAATGTCTTATGGCATTACAAAAGAAATAGCATTAGTTCAATCTTAGTGGGGTCCTTTTCAGCTTTAATCCAACTTCAATGATGTGCTAGACGTAATACATATGCCCTATATAAGCATGCTATTACAGTATCGTGGTTACCTGGGTGGAGAGTCAAGAAGAAAATGGATATTATTTTTGGTTCAAGAAGTATCAGCACATCGTCCCAAGCTAACACAGAAAATCAAATCAAAAACAAAGATTCTAGTACCGACAAACGCAAGAATGTATTGCAAGGTACAAGGTGTGCTTGGGAACAAGGGGTTCTTAAACAGCGATACAATATTAAATCGCTTGTTTCCTATCGATTGATGGTTGTACCAACAATAAATAGGAAACTAGCGATTGAAAATTGGCTCACTGCTTTAGAACCCCATTTGTCCGAAGTATACCATAGAGCATCCCATTCTTTCGTATTGCGGTCCTATACGTAAAAAAAATCCGCAGTACTATTTCGAGGGTTATGCCTGGGACAGACATGCAACGAACAGCGTTGTACGAACTGTCAAATACTTTAATCCAGTACTAAAAAACACGTACTAGACTAAAGGAGTACAACGCTGTACGTTGTATGTCTGTTCCAGGTATTAAATAAACCGCAAGTACCAACAATTTTCACTTAACTATAAATGCGTTTGATTTTACCATGCCTGCGATTGAAGGCAACCATGGTGGGGATGATATCAACATGTGGTCTGCCAAATATACCACAAATGCTAACGGCTTTGGTTTTGGAAATAGGCATAGTCAGATAAAATTGTAGTTTTTACTGCAAGATTTTTTTCTGTGTAGAATCTTTGTTTTTGTTTTGATTCTCTGTTGCGAGCAGGGATGCCAATGTTCAGTTTAAACTGGATTCTTCCAGTTTTTTTACGGGATCCAGTAAAACAGTTAAAACTTCAAATCATCCAGTTTTTCTAGCTATTGTCCAGTTTTTTCCAGTTTTTTTTTATACAACCCTGAGATTCCTGAGAATTCCGGGAACTTAGAAATATCGACTTTGATTATATGAAGCTTGAAAACGATGCCACACTGCTTTGTGGGAGAGGTTTGAACATTGAAAAGATTTGATAATTCATTTGTATTTCTGAATCAAAGAAATTTGTTACCAACTAATAATGTTGTTCTTCCTCATTCATCTGCGACGGTGGAAAGAGTTTCTTCCGTTTACAATATAAACAAAACTAAAGTTCGAAACAGATTGAGTAAAAACACGATCAAGAAAATTTTGGCAACCAACAATTTTGTTACTTTGAATTAGGAAAAAGCAGGAAAAGTTAAAATAAATCAACACATAAAAGCCAAGTACAACTAAACTATAAAATGTACGAGCCGGTTAAAAGAGAAACCAAATAACAATGAATATTTGTTTTTGTCATATGGGTTCAGTTATATCTGTTAAGTATCAATATTGACCAGATGAACATATTTTTTCTAGTATTAAGTTTTAGTTTTGGTTTTAGTTTCACTTTCTAACACATATATTATAAATTCTGACCTTGAAATAACACTAAGAATGCTTTAAACAGTTTTTTAAATATGTTTAAAACAAATTACTTCAAATATTATCATTTTTTAAGCATGGAAAACCTTGTGTCATTCCACCTATTATTTTAAGTCACAAAAATGGCAATTGGTTGAATGGGGTACATGTTTAATACTACAGCAGATTCAGAGAATGCAACGTCTCAAGGTTAAGCATTTACAAAATTAAATGTCCTTCGTGGTTCCTCGCATAGTTAAAAACCATCCATGGACAATTCCCCATATCGTTGGTAACTATTTCCCATATTGTTGTGACAAACTCTTATAGTTGATAACTATAAGTAAACCCTATCCCACAAAGAACAGACATCCAAGCTGGAGTTCCCATCCTGTGTAAATTTCTGTAACTGCCATTTTAAAATTAAAGCTCGTTTCCGTTAGTTTTGGTGAATCGTATGTTGATGGCGCCACTTGTCCCCCTTGAGATTTGATAGCTTGTCAATTCTCTGTGCCTATCCTATCCAGTTTTAACCATATGTCAGTATGTCAGATGGTAAAAGGCCAAATATGTAACATTATGATAAAGGGTCGGTTACATTCGGTTTATTTTTGTTCTGTTTTATGTCAAAATGTTAGTATATAATCCAGAACTTTTACCATGCCAATATGGCATTGTAAAGAATTTTTGCTAAAACCACTGCAGAGCAATTTCATATATTGTAATAATATATCTTACATACAACCTATGGATTTGAATATGCGGCAAATGGTTTTTCATTATGCAGTATTTTCAGATTTGTTCAGGATCCAGTTTTTTTTTCAGTTTTTTTGTTTGTATTCTTCCTGTTTATTTAAAAAATATATTGGCAACGCTGGTTGCGAGTTTTTTTCTGAAGGGTAATTTATTTTGCATGGGACCGATGTGTTGCACATGGTACTTTCCTAACAAAAATATACATACAGTTTTTTCTCGACCATGCTGTTAAATTTAGACTCAGTGGGATTAGTCACCACCAGGGATGCCATATTCACAGACATGTCTGTAAAAATGCAGACTTTTCATTTTTGTTGCAGACTTTTTTAACGATGCAGACATTTAGCAGACATTTTATTCATGTTGCAGACTTTAACAGACATTTGAAATATTTTTAAATTTCAGATAAAGGTATTCTCTGAAGTTCGAATTTAAAACGTACAAGAATCTGAACATTATACATTATACATTATAGATACAATAAGAAGTTTTGTTGAAATATTTTAAAATATCGTAGGTATCATTTAATGTAGAAATCTTTGAAGAAACGAAAGCGCTGGACCACATGGAGACGCTATTGGCCCGCAGATAAGTATCGTAAAGGCCCTTTCGGAGGGTAATATGGCAGAGTTCAAACCCACGCGTGTTCAATCCCATTCGAAAAATTACTGTCAAAGCGTTGGTAATATTGGTTCATTACCATTAAATCATAACGAAAATTAAGGTTCACAACAATATAAATCATATTTGAGAAATTTACCTTATAAAAGGGGTTGCTGAGTTTCTTAAACCAGGACCAAACAACTCTATCTATCAATTAAACCATAAATACAACCCGCATAAAGATTAACAATTTTATGTATAGTCAAAACTATATTTCGAATGGAAGATATATAACCACATTATATGTTATTGTTTTCAAATAGTTTACTCTCGTTTTCACCAAATAAACTCTAAATCAACAAATATTGTTAATGTATGCCATATTGTCATTGAAAAGTTTTTTATTGTCTGCATTCGGTCGGGATTACATACCAAATTTTTGGCATAGAGTACAGTAAGAATTATGTTCGTGAAAATTGCCATTTTTTATGGTAACTAAACTTAACCGCCTATTCAACTTATTGTTATTTGGCCTTTTACCATCTGACAAATTTGTTAAAACTATATAGGAGATTGTTAGTTCATAGTTGTCATGGGTTCCATTTCCCCTTGTCTACCACGCACTGTGGTAGCTAGGTAAGAGATTGTCTGCTTGATCGGATGCCGCCTTACAAACATGCCATACGCTCAATTTCAATTACTTCGATTCAATTTCACAACCTGCCGAGCTCTTACGGTCATATCAAATCCTTCTCCTCACATCTTTGATTCTAGCAGAAATTGCTGTCCACTCCTAGGGTTGCATGTTGATAATAAGGATATATCCAATTTTCAAACATATCTAATTCTAGTAGAAACAAAACAAACCGATTAAAATTAATATGGGCATCGCCAGAGGCTTTTGATGCGAAGCCAGCAAACTAATGCTTAGCAAACGTGGTGACTAGGAGCTCCAGTTATCTCGACCACCAATACGCCTTGGGTCGGAATAACAAAACGTAAATTTTTTGTTCTGTTTTGAATACTATTACTTTTGTGATCCTTACATATGCTTTAAATCCCAGTCGGTTGCTACTCGGGGACAGAACAACAGAAAAAGTTATGAGCTATTGAAATAAGTCTTAAAACTCTGTTTTTTTCCCCCAAGTATTACTGAATGCATCATTTCAGTACGTTTGAACTAGGGCTTAAGAAATATACCCCTGAACTAGTCCTAGATTCCTAGAAGTATAGAAAGGGGCGACCCAGCATTTAGGGCACATCTGTGAAAGTTTAGAAGTAGACTTCCCAGAGGTTCGGGAAGATAATTTCTAGAAGTTCAGAAAGAGGTTTCTTCGAAAAAAAAACTTCTCCGGTGGTCAGGCAGAAACTTCTCAGAAGTATTGGGAGCAAGCAGTTCAAGCAAAAAAGAACCATCAAAAATTCAGTACCAAACATTACCGAAGTTCAAGATTATACTTACCAGAATTTCAGGACATAACTTCCCCAAGAATCAGGAGAGAACTTATCAGAGCTTATGAAGAACTGTAGGGAAGGAGAATTCTTTGATGTTTGGAACATTTCAGAGGTTCTGGAGTTCTTCCCAGAAATTAAAGATTGAACTTCCCAGAAGTTCAGGAAAAAAACTCTCCAAATTTCAGACGGGAACTTACCAGGAGGGCACTACCTTTAATTTCTCAAAAAATCAGGAAAAAAAATCCTCAGGACGATGCGTCATAGAAGTTGAGGAAAGAACCTCTCCAAAGTTCAGGAAATAACTTCCCAGAAGTTCCGGTAGAAATTTCTCAAAAGGTTAGTTGGAACTTTCCAGAGATGGTAAGCAGCTTTTCCATAGCTCAGGGGAGACAAATTTCAAAATTTCAGAATAAGGATTTCTCACAATTCTTTAGAGAGAACAGAATGAAACTTTCCAGGAGCATTGGGGTAGCTTCTTTCTAATTTGAGCGCGAATTTCCTAATAGATCCGTAAGAAACTTCCCCAACATTCTGGAGAAAACTTCCCAAAGTCCAGGAAGAAACTTCAAGAACAAATTTAGAGGAATTTTCCTAGAAATTTTGGAGACGGCTTTCTCAAAGTTTCCATAAAATTTTCCTCGCAGTTCCCATCCTGAACCAATCAACAGTTTGGAAAGAATAAGCTTTGGAAAAAACTTCCCCGAATACAGGAAGAAACTTACCAGAGAAGGCACTACCTGTAGGATCAAGAAGGATTTTTTCAAAAAATTCAGTGAAAAAGTCCTCAGTTTACAAGAGGACTTCTCAGAAGTTCCGAAGAGACCAAAAGTTTAGTTGGAGCTGCCCAGAAGTGCTAAAGAGCTTCCCTAAAGCTAAAAATCGAACATTCCAGCATTTCAGAATGAGAATTTCTCAAACTTCAAGAAATCCCAGAAGATAAAATCAGGCGCAAACTTTTCAGAAGTATAGGGGAACCTTTCTAGTAGTTCCGGCAAGAATTTCTCAGAAATTCAGGAACAAACTTCCCCGAAGTTCAGGAGAATACTCCCCAAAAGTTCAGAAGAGAACTTCTTGGGAGTTCATAAACGAACTTCTCAAAAGTTCAAGAAGAAACTACTAACAAAAATTAAGAAGATTTTCCAAGAAATTCTGGAGAGTAATTTTCCAAAGTTTTGCAGAAATTTTCCTCGTAGTTCAGAATGGGGCTTATCGGAATTTCAGAAAGTAATTATGTTCAGGAAAAAACTTACCAAATGTTTCTGGAAGGTAAGATTGGGTTCTTAAATGTTAAATTCGAAGAAAATAAGGAATGACTGCCAAGAAGTTCATGAGGAGTTTTGTCTGAAATTCAGGAGGGAACTTCCCAGAATTTTAGTAAAAAGCCTTGCAGAAGATCAGGAGAGAGCTTCCCTGAAATTCAAAAGATAATCAGTGATCAACCGAAGAAGCAGTCTGTACAAAAATAATTTATATGACCATAATGATATTCATTACTCATGACACCATATTAAAACATGGTACACACCATCTGCCGTACCGTTCGCATTATACTTTGAGGACACACACTCATGCAGGAATAACAATTCCTTACTTTTCATCTCACCTCGTTTGGAAGATTTGATCAGTAAGAAAATTTCTCCGAAGTTTTGCTGAGAAGTAAAAAAAATTCAAGAAGTTTATCAGTATATCCACGAAGTTTTCGAGAATGCTTCCAAAGTTCAGAGAATCTATCCATATAAACATGAACCGAATATATAGAATATAAAAATAAACTCGGAAACTACTGAATCGATCAGCGTGAAATTTTTTGGAGGGTTTTTTGGGGCGGGGAAGGTTCTTATGATAGTAAGACACAAATGTATAAATCAAAAATGACAGCCCCTCGACTTAATCTACAAAAAAAAATCCTTTATAGTGTCATGGTAGTGTTTTTTTACTAATACAATAAAAATAAAAATTTTGAGTTCCACTTTATAATTTATGTAACGAACTCTGTTATTTATTGTAATTCAATGGTTATTGGTGAACCAAACGAAAATCTGTTGAATTTACCAAATGAATAATAAATTTTCATTTGAATAAACAAAGCTGGAAAAAACGTTACAGTGGAAAAAAAGTGTCACTTAAAAAATATGAAACAATAGTGTAAGGTTGCAAACAATCCAAGAAATACATGCAGAAATGTTTACATAATCACACATATAGCGAAAATGACATAACTCGCTCTCTTATTACGTCTTTTCGTAAAAAAAAAGTCTAATTTCATTTAAAAACAATTACAGACTTTTATAGACATTCCCAGACATTTCAAATTTTCATCACAGATATTTGAAAAAAATATCTGGCATCCCTGGTCACCACCTTATGTTTTGAACTTAATGCAAAAACTTCCACCTGAGGGCACTTTAAAATAATGGTCTATTTGAGTGTTGAGGAAATCATTCTTACACATGTGTGGTAACGATTTCCCTTTATCCTCTCGGAACCCACTGATTAACTTCAAATGCAAGTTAAGCTTAACACTACTCTATTGTAATTCATTTATGTTAATAACACAGAAATTAATCAGAAGTAAAGATATGCCGAGGGGCGAATCACTTATGCATTTTCGATTCATCCTCACGGTTTAAAAAGTGCATTGAGGCATTTTTCGAACGCATGTTTCAACGCATTGACGCACCTTAGTGCGCATTAATTGCACATTTTTAAGCGCACTTCTAGACAAAATCGTCAAAATGTCGAAAGTAACAATTGTAAACAATGACTTCAAACGTAAATTTCCTGGAAATTCCACTTTGCTAACATCTATATCCATTACCTACGGGAATGCTTCTGGTGCTATCTTGTTTGTGGGAGCAAGCAGATCCCAGAAAAAGACACTAGAAGTCATAGTTTACCAATGTTACTTTGACTATTTTGTCTAGATTTGATTTATTTGTGCCTTTTTTTAGCGCATTGAATGCGCTGGTGGTGTACTTTTCAACGTATTTTTTTTTCCAATTTCCTACATATTTTGATTCGCCTCGAGATATGCATCGCTGAGGGAGATGGTCGGTCATCGGTAGTACCGTTGATGTAAATTGTTGATGTCATCAAATTCTTGGTCTCTCATGACTACTATTTTTTGGACTACTGTGAAGTAGTTATAATCAAACGAACGGGATGAGAAATTATCCAGCTACTTGAATCTGCATGTGTGCCAAATATGACCTTATGTCAGCGATTCAGCTATCAGGATAATTGATCGATTTCAAAGTAATTGAGACATCCTTAATCAATTTATCGTTGTTCACTTCCTCGTAATTTTCGATTTCCTTAACTTTTTAGACACCATGAATTAACTGATTATGCTGAACAGATATCTACACGATTTTCGAATAATCTAAATTTGCCGAAATTGAATCTATAAACCGAATAATTCAACCAAGATGCACCGAAAATAGTCACACGTTATAAACTAATAGGTCAGTTAGGTAAAATAACAATGATATATCATGAAAACCAAGGACCCAATATTAGGAACATATTTTTTTCTAGGTTCCCAAATATGGCCTGTTGTATGGAAAGCCTAGTAATGATGTAATTATTGATAACATTAACAATACAAATGTCAGTATAGAGTTAATAATGATAATGTTATGATAGCCGAATAGCCGCTAAATCATATGTAAAAACCAGTTAGCAGTTTAAGTATAGTTCAATTTGTGAAGTTGTTTGTTGGGTAGAGCGAATACAGCTAGCAACGCCTTGAATCAGAAATTCAGAAAAAAATCGTACATTGACAACATTTAATAACAAATCTATCGAATGGGACGAACTTGCATCCATGATTAGACCCAATTTGGTACCCATAGACCGACATTACATCCATATCTCTCGAAAGTTTCTGACTTAATGAAATGAGTTGTGTAACATTTCGTGATTAATTCTACCAGATGGCTCATTAAAAATATCTTAGCAAGTGTATAGTTAAATTTAGCTTCCTGCTCAAATACCTTATGAGTGATAATAAAAAATGTTAACGATTGTTGCATATTAGGCTGAGTTAAGGGACACATACCCTAGTTGCATATTGAAGGAAAATCAAATATTTAAAATAGCATAAATTACATGATAAACCATATTTAATCACTCCAGGGTTTAATTGATAAAAACAAATCAAATATATGTATGTATCAAACTTATGCATTCCAATGCAAACTAAATATGTGCATTGCAATGCATAAATGGATTATTTTTATAAAAATTTATAAAAAATAAAAATGGATCATTTTATTGAAAATCTTTACGTGATACGTAAAAAAGGATTTGGATGTCATTTGGTCTATTTACATTTTTTATGTAATGAGGACAAAAGTTTTCAGAAACTTAGATAAAGTGAACCATCGATTGTTGAAATTTTCTATTCGGCAGCCTATAAACACGAAATGTTGGCTATTTATGACACTAATGTAAGTATTCTCGGCTGTGCATTTAGCAACTTAAATTGGTTGTTTTTGTGCCTATTGCAGCTATCTTTTCACCTTTAGTTTACGTGGTTCACTAAATTATCGATTTTGTTGTCAATGATGGCACTCTTCATTTTCTTTATAGGAAACTTTTGTCCGTTTTATGTTCCTGTATTTCCAAAGCTTCATAATTTTATTCGATTGCTCTATTTCCATTTGCTGGATCTGACATCGGTTTAGGTATCCCTTTCTTCCGATGCATTGGGTGACAGAGTGGTGGCTTGATAGTTACCTGAAGATAACTCATAAATCAATGTATCGTGAAACAAGTTTTTCTTATGCTATCCGAATCGGAAATTACCGGCTTCTTTCGGAGTGCTCTCGTGAAAAATAATAGTTCTTCAAAATAGATTCCCCGAAAGCCCCGAGAGTGGAAGAATCTTCAACCTTCTTCAGTTCTTCATGAATCGGTCCTGCAAATGTTTCCAACGTTCTTTAACTTTATCTCTGCGAAAAAACAGGATTAAGATAATATAAACTCATGTACAAGAATAATTAACTTAATTCCAACATAAAAAATGCCCGCAATTGAATTCTAGGCCCTATCAATGGCTGCCGGTACGATCGACATTTTTTTATCATACAAAAACGGAAGTTAGCGGTCTAGGTAAATTAAAATAATTACCTTTCCATCATCCAACCAGTTATCACAAGAATCAGCGAACATTTAAAATAGTACAAATCACACCCCAACTCGATGGTAACCGATCCAAAAACTATTCTTAGTGATAATGTTCGAGTTGCCGCGCTTATTCAACATTCTGAATATTTGTTGGAATTTCAGTACAATGCCGCTTCTTGCTGCTGGTGCCCATTGTAGCACAACGAACGAGGAAACATGTGTTTAATAATTTGAGCTGCCGTGCCACTGAGCGGCGCGCTCCATATGGACGAATCCAGGTTGAATTAAGAAGAAGAGCATCGAGTGGTGATAAATCTGACAGGCCCACGCACGAAAATTTCTAATAAATTCAAATGAAATTTTGATTAAAACCGTTTTCGCAGTATGATGGAAGAGTCTAGAAGCAGGCTGCAACATTCGGCCGTTCGTCTGCATGCAGATGCTGTGATCTCGGTAGCAAATGATGATAACATGGAGATCTAACTACATTCCCTACTATTAATGAAAAAAGCAAATCAACACGCAACCCCTTGTAGCAACAATCAATATGAAACTAGCGATTTAAAATTGGCTCGCTGCTTAAGAACCCTTTGGATCCAACCACCTTGTACCTTGTAATGCATTCGTGCGCTATTGCGTTTATGGAAGACAAGTCTATACGCACAACAACATTATGATGCTCTAGGTCATCCAAACTGTCCTTGAGTTCAGAACTTGAGATCTACAGTAGTAATCTTCATAGCTTTTTGTGATATACAAAGTTACGCTACGTACTCAACCATATTCAGTAAATATTTTCGAGCGTCAAAAAAACCTCATGAGATAAACGGGGATGATCTAGGCCAGTCCTTGAGTTCTGATCATATGACCTACAGTTGTAGAAGTAGGTGTTTAGAGTGTGCAAAGGAACAATATGTATTTATCAATAATGATTGAATAGTGTGAAAGGGCCAACATACATAATGCGACAATCTTGGGATATTCTAGGTTCTCCAAACTGTCCTCAAGTTCAAAACATAAGATCTACAGTTGTAACAGTAGTTTTTTAGTATATATGTTGACCAGTGTATTCAAACATATTCAATGAACCTTTTGGAACGTCAACAGTCATTATTTTATAACTTTAAGATCCTCTAGGTAATCCAAACGGTCCTGGAGTTCAGAACTTGAAATCTACGATGAGTAATAGTTATTTTCTGGGCCTTATACAAATTTACATATAAGAGCTGATTCTGTTCCAAATCGGTCGGTCACCAAAGCCTCAACTATCTTCGATTTTGATGAAACTTGGTACACGTCTTCGGTATGTTGAAAAAAATCCACTGGTGTTAAGAGATTATTTGGATTCAAGAGTAACTTTTGAGATGGGTGTATGTTTTTTTTCCAACATTTTACTTGAAAAATCGTAGTTCAAAAACCATTACATTTAGAGAAAAACTTTATATGGGGGAGTTGTAGAGAACTAAAAAGGCTTTGTAAAAAAATGTACACTGAAAAAAAAAATTTTTTCATAAAGAAAAATCGAAAATAAATACTAAAAATCAAATATAAAAAACATATTTTTAATATTTTTCAAATTTGTTTTGTGGAAATTTGAGAAAAAAGACACGTTTTGAAAAAAACTCTAGGATGGACGCTCTTATAATAAAAAAGGTTTCCGAAGAGCGAACTTTGGTGCATATTTCAAATTTTGGTTATTCATTATTATAAATGAAAATTAATTATACAATATGATTTTGGAGATCATTAAAAACAATAATGATGATAATGATAAATCACCTGAACGCAACTGTTTTCGAGATTTTTCGGATTTTATTTCAATAGAATGAAAAACCTCAGAAAATTCGCTCTTTTCTTAAGTTAATCGAGATTTCCACCAGAAATGATAAATTTTCCAAGATCTTCATATTATAACGTTCACATTACTTCTAATGTCCTCTTTTCTTTGATATCAGGATGATAAGAAGACTCATTTGAAAAGAACAAGATAAATAGCATCTATTGTTTTAATATTGCAATCAATATATTTATAATTGTTTTATGGCTGTATCGGTCGGGCCGCTCAGAGAATGAAGGAGCGAATTTACTAAAGCGATGAAAGTAACAGCGAGATAGATGTCGCAGGGGCGACAAGTGTGAAATGGACAGATGATGAAATTATGCGGAGGGTCATATAGAAGAAGCATATTAATCGAACTGCTGACTATTTTGCCAAGCTCCAACGATGTTAGAGGTCGGTGTAGTGTGGAAAACTACACTCCGAACAGTTCGGTGATGTAGCGATGAAAGTAACACATATTGTTTAAGGTAGGTAGACAAATAGCAGCTATAACGTATGTCAGGTATATCTTCTCATAAAAAACAGCTAATGTACGCTGCCTGTAAACTACCAGAGATGTTTTATACCTGCATTTCCAAAGGTACCACAGCCAATATATATGCTCATACATAGTCGCATTCATCAGTAAAATCTATCTGAGTGAACTGAAAATGGAGTTTAACATGAAGAAGTGTTGTATGCCGTTTCCCACTAAACGGTGCTCAAAAAACCTTCGTAAATTAACCGAACAAAATGTCAAAAACTCAAGTTTATGGGCAAAACACATTTGGACACTTCTTTGATGATTTGTGATAATTGTCGTTTGCATTTAAATAGAACGAAACAATCCCATGCTGCAATTTCGAGCCTAGTGAGAAACCATCAATTACTAACATTATGGATCCACAACCATTCTACATCACGGCAAGTAGACTTGTATGGTCTCGAGGAAACGCCATCGGCAATATCATTAATGTCAGTGCCATCTGATAGCAGTGTGCAAGATTATTCAAGGCGCCATAATATTGAGCTATTTAACAAGGGCGTAGTTGAATCAACGTTTCGCCAATATCGGCTAAAAAGTTCCTGAACGTAAATTATGCCCGCAAAAGTTCAAAGATGTTTCAAACGGCATTCGGACACACATATTTGGGGATCAAGCGGAGGAGGATGACCTGGAACAATTGAAAGTGAAAGCAGCCGAATATGACGAAATAATCGCGCAGCTAAAGGACCGGTATGCTGATCCAGAAACTTCGAGGGACGATCAAGTAAGGATACTTTCGGTTTTACCACAATCTTGGACAAATCAAAGAGTAATGGCAGAATTTGGAATAACAAACAAGTACATCGTATCACAAGCTAAATTCCTTGCAAAGCACGAAGGTGTTTTAGCTGCCCCTAACGAAAAGCTGGGACACGGTCTGAACCCGGAAATAAAAAACCAAATTTTGCAATTTTACGACAGTGATGAGATTACACGAGCAACCCCTGGTATGAACGACTACGTTTCAGTGAGGAGTGAAGGTAAGAGGTTCATATTCAAAAGCGCCTTTTAGTTTGTTCATTAAGAGAAGCTTTCATTAAATTTCAAGAGATGCATCAAAATGCTGTTGGGTTTAGCTTTTTGTAGCACTAAGACCAAAGCATTGCAAATTACTTGGCAGCACAGGTTCTCATAACATTTGTGTTTGCACCATTCATGAGAACATTAACTTGATGCTTCATGGTCTTAGAAAATATTCATTCGAGAATGATTATAAATTGTGTTTTGAAGAAATATTATGTAGCTCATCAACTAGAACTAAAAATGTTACCTCCGTGAATGCGAACGATGTCCAGGCTTTTCAGATTTTGAGAGTAGTTTAACAGACAAATTAGAAAACGTGGTTTAGTTGAAATATCTTTTGAGCAATGGATTTCAACTGATAGATGTAGTTTAGAGACACTTGTTAAACCAATTGATGAATTTATTGCTTATTTTTTGTGAAAAGTTGGAACAATTAGTATCCCACGATTTTGTCAAATCTCAGCAGTCTAGTTTCTTGAGAGATTATAAAAGTTGTCTTAAAGACGGCGAAGTAATAATAATTTGTGATTTTTCTGAAAATTATTCATTTGTTTTTCAAGATGCTGTTCAAAGTAGTTATTGGAGTAATGAGCAAGCCACTATTCACCCTTTTGTCATTTATTACACGGAATCTGGAATACTTAAAAATATCAGTTTCATTGTTATCTCAGAAGTGTTGAAACATGATACGATTGCGGTGCAGGTGTTTATTTCAAAACTAATAAGCTTTTTGCAAACAAAAATTAAAGTAAAGAAAGCTACGTTTATGTCTGACGGGGCAGCATCCCAATATAAAAATAGGAAGAACTTTGCAAGCCTTTGTAAGTTTAAAAAGAAATACAATATTGATGCTGAATGGCATTTTTTCGCAACATCCCACGGTAAGGGACCTTGCGATGCAATTGGTGGTACATTAAAACGAATGGCAAGATATGCAAGCCTTGCTGTACAACATGAACACCTCTATAAAAAGTGCATTAGAGTTATTCGAATGGGCGAACCAAAAAAGTGATGATTGTTTAACAAAAATGTCGTTTTGTTATGTATCACATGAAGAGTATGAACAGGGGTAGCAGAATGGAATGAAATTTACCGACAGACTAAAACGATTGCAGGTACACAAAAGTACCACTCATTCGTTCCAATTTCAGAAAACGAAGTTTTTGTAAAACTGTTTTCGAATGACGAAGAAGGCAGGATTCATAATATATATAAAAGCAATCAATAGTTTATATAATGTTTATGTAATATTATCAATTGACCGAGACTAATAAATGGTATATATAAATATAAATCCAACCATAATTCATTATTTTTGTCTTATAACTTTAAGTGAAGCTTTTTCAATCGACGAGCTGTTAAGAGTAAGTAAGAGGCACATACATGTGTTTTAAAAAAGGCTAAAAACACAAGAGAAACAATCGTTAGCTATTGTTGTTTTAATATCACGAGTAATTTATGAAAAGGGCGTATTTTTTGAGGTTTTGAAATTTTATTGAAAGAAAATCAGAAATATCTTGAAAACGGTTGCGTTTACGTGGTTTATCATTATCATCATTATTGTTTGTAATGATCTCCAAAACCATATTGTAACATCAAAATTTATTTATAAGAATGAATAACCAAAATTTGAAATATACACCAAAGTTCGCTATTTGAAAAACTTTTTTATTATAAGAGCGTCCATCCTAGAGTTTTTTCAAAACGTGTCTTTTTTCCTCAAATTTCCATACAACAAATTAAAAAATATTAAAAATATGTTTTTTTAAATATTTTATTTTTAGTAATTATTTTTGATTTTTCTTGACGAAAAAAAAATTTTTTTTTCTGTGTATATTTTTTTAAGAAAGGCTTTTTAGTTCCCTACAATTCCCTTATATAAAGTTTTTCTCTAAATGTAATGGTTTTATGAACTACGATTTTTCAAGTAAAATGTTGGAAAAACACATACGCCCATCTCAAAAGTTACTCTTGAACCCAAATTATCTTAACACCAGTGGAATTTTTTTTTCCAACGTACCGAACTCATGTGCCAAGTTTCATCCAAATCAATGATGATCGGGTATGATTTTTGGGATTTCCGGCACATTCTGGATGGAATCCCTCTAAAGTATTCACGTGTATTAAGGGAATATTTCCGAACGTAAAAATACACAAGACGATAATCTTGGGATGGTCTAGCTAGGTCATCTAAATATAATAGTATTCAGAACTTAAGATTTACAGTTGTAACAGTAAATTTTAGGTAATACAAAGTTACAAAAACCATTCAGACATATTCAATTAACATTCTTAAAGTCAAAACACATTATAAAGCAAAGTGACATGTTCCAGGTTATTCAATCCTTGAGATCAGAACATAGCACCTACAGTTTTAACAAAAGCCGTCTGGGTTATGCAAAACTACGATGTGTATTGAAACATATTCATTGAATATTTTGGAAGAACAACATACATTCTAGGTTATCCAAACTTTCCTGGAATTCAGGAAATCTACAGCTGTAGATTTTAAGTTTTGAATTGCAGATTAAAATCTTCAGCTTTTTGGCCTAAACAAAGTAACAATATGTATTTGACCAAATTAAGTGAGTCTTTTTGAAGGTCAACCAACATATCTTGAGATGTTCTAGGTCATCAAAACTGCCCTTGAGTTCAAAATTTAGGATCTATAGTCGGAAAGCTAGCTTTATAATCTATGAAAAGTTACGGTATGCATTCAAATACGTTCACTGAAACTTCTGTAAGCTCACCAGTCATTATCAGATTATCTCGGGATGTTCAAGTTCATAAAAACTGACATTGAGTTCAGAAATCAAGATATACGCTAGTAACCGTAGCTTTTTGGGCTATAAAAAGCTGCCACGAATATAACATATTAAATTATTCTGAAACGACCACAGACATTACAGGATAAGCTTCTTAGTTTGAGGTCATTCAACTGTCCTTTAAAGGTCTACAATTGTAACAATAGCTTTATGGGCTATACAAAGTTAAGTTAGTTTGTTTGGCATAGAATATCTTCAGATTATTTCATAATGTAAGATGGCCTTCCAGGACATTGAGGCGGGACAGCGTTTTCCAGGGCATCACATTTTTTTTGTGTATATTTCTCGACATTATGTAGTGTGGCCAGATCGCTTTATTTGGTTGACTATTGTACAACAGGTACAAGCGATGTTTTAAACTTTTTACAATCGGCGGTACAAAAATAGTGACCATTTTCCGAAAAATAGTGACTTTATTGACTTTTGGATGCAAATAGTGACTTTTTAGTGACTAGACTCAAAAAAGTAAACAAGTCACTAAAAAGTGACCTGCTTCCAGCCCTGTATATAGTATAGCATCTCCCTCAGGGAATTAATTTCAGTGAGTCTACCTGTTAAAATCTTGGACCCTAAAAGGGAAGGATGTAGTTGTGCCGAAGAATCATTTAAAATATCATGGATCACTCGTACTAGTGAACCGGCTTCTAGTACTGTCAAAGTGCCGGTTATTTTTTATATTGCGTAGACGTGTTTTATTGTGCATGTAAGTTTCTATGTCAGCTGATTTTATTTAAAAATATTGATAAGTAAATATTATTGCTGAAGCCGTGACGAGTGCTAGCGAAACGTAAGTTAAACAGGCGCAGTTTTGTCCTGGAGATTTGATATTCGTGGATAACTTTGATAGACTGAGTTGGGAGAAATGGGAACATGAGAATACCGTTGGAGGTGGTGGTGTAAGTTTGCAAATCGACATGGACTTTTCATAAGGCTAATGACGCAAACGTAAACAATGGCTTCTTCCGCAAATTTCTTGAGAATGCTAACTTAAGCATAATCATAGACCGAAATTTTTGCCTACTTGAGAAGAGAAACGTCCTTTTTCACTCGCTTGGAGAAACAGATGAGAATGTAAGAAGCGAGAGACTATTATACGCTCACAGCAGTTTCCGCGAGAAAAGCAACGGCGATAGTTAGTTTTCGGAGAGCATGAGTAGCTGATAAATCATTTCTTTTTCAGTGAATCCTAGATGCCGATAATTATTTTTCACTTACTTTTTGACACCTGAAAATGCAGCAGTCTTCATGCTTGTTTTATCCTGACATTATAATTCGATAATGATGGTCCATGTGCACCCTGGTACCGGCTTGGCCTTATTTTCGGTTTTTGCTCGTATACGATCTAGGAAGCATGTTTTCAGTGAAAAATGTGACATGAGAAAATATTTTCGTTGAATTTTGGAGAGAGATATTTTCGTATATGCAAAAGAGAGGATAATGAATTATCGGCGAAAAAGGAGAGATGAAAATGTGAACGGATCGCTATTCATCGACAACCTGCTTTCCCCTTAACAACCTGCGTTCCCCTTAACAATAGAAGTGGTAGTTTACTTGAGCGAGTTTGCCTTTTTAAGAAATTTGCGGAAGAAGCCATTGTTTGCGTTTGCGACATTGGCCCTTATTAAAACTCCATGTCGAAATCTTTGTAAAACACATATTGTGAAAGATTGCTTTGTAAAACACGTATTGTGAATGATTTCTTTCAAACGTTTCTATTTACGGATTTGGGAGTTTCAATATTATCTGAACAGTCGACGAAATTCGTTTTCGCAAAATGGAATCTTAATCATTTGACTATCCCTTTTCACCAATTGAAAAAGTGTTTAAACACAACATACATAGGGTACGGGACGGGTTTTAAGCGTTTTAAGCAGTTTATTAAGTACCTTCTTCTTCTTCTTTTCGCATTTTAAGCTTATTGTTTTCACAATTCGCTTAGTGATAGCTCTCAGCTTAGCGTGCTTTCACAGTTATTAATTGAGGGCTTTCGTTGCCTGGTTCCATTTTTGCATAAGCATGATTGTGTGGCAAGTACAATCATACTCTATGCACCGAAACACGTTCGAAAACATAAATAAGCAAACACATGTCGGTCACTATCAATGTATATGAAAACAAAAAAGTACTAAAATAATAGGTTTAAAGTATCTAAACTTAGGGATGCCGATTGAAGCCCCCTGATAGGTAAAAGTTGAATTCGCAGAAGAGTAGTTTTTGCTTACTGGTTCAGTAAATCAACAATACATACTAATGAATATTTATTCTTTTGTAATGAACACTATGTTGTTAAGGGTAACCCACAATTGATACGTTGCAGTTGTTCCATACACACTCGAAACAGCTTTTCTTTCATTTTTATTTTTTTCTTTTTTTTTTCACGGAAAATTTACTAAGTCTTCGTAAAAAGTCGAACAATTTATGATTTGTTCCATTTTTTACCAAAGTCAAGAAACTTTTCCGTGAGATAAAAAAGGACAGATATGCAAATGAAAGAGAGGCTGCACAAACGTTTCCATTATGAGCAAGTCTCTGACAACAATCAAAAGAAGCGATTTAAAGTGGGTTTACTGCTAATTCTAATTCTAATCCCTCCAGATTTGCATTGATCCCAAGTACACCTTGCGCCTTGCACCTTGCAATACCTTCTTTTACTCTTAGATACTAGAATCTTTCTGTTTTTGTTTTGTCGCTGTATTATTTTGACAGAATATTTTGGGGGTTGTTCGTTGTGCGGTATGTTATTAGGGGTTAAGGTACATCAAAAGTTTCCGTCCAAACACAATGATAACGGAAATGGAACGGAAAACTGCAATTTTGTCAGTTGCTGAAAATGACTTCGAAATGTCCAATTGAAATCGGCTTGGATCTAGCTTGTGTTCTTTCCGACAAGCAGAAATACTCAGATGCCGTTTTCCGTTGCCGTTATCATTGTGTTTGGGCCATTGATCCGCAGAAATAAAGTTTATATGAAAGAATACGGGAAAGCAATGGCGAGACTGACTGATGTTGTAGTTTTTTCAAAGACCTTAATTGATGGGTAGTTTGCAAGCGACTATTCAGAATGCTCAAGAAGTTTTGCTTAATATTACGCTTAAACGTGCCATTTTTTCACTTTTCTTAGTTTTTTGCTATGCGAATCCATCTTTGTTTTATTTTATTATGACAACATTGGCAGAGCATCTTATCATTAACTTAATGTAGTACAAAATGCTTAAAGGCCCAGCTACAATAGAGAGCGCAACGGCGCGTTGCGGCAGTTTTTCACATATAATATATGGATTAACTGTCAAAAGCTGCCGCAACGCGCCGTTGCGCTCCCCATTGTGGCTCGGCCTTAATGCTCTCTTCAGAATCCAAATGTTTGAATGGTGGTTTTGACGTAGGACTACGTCTGTGTTTTCAATACTGGGGTACACGTTCGAATTGCGAAAATTTGGAGTGTCACGAAAAATATATAGGTTTTGAACGTTAATAACTAAGTCATTCCACAATTGATTTTCAAAATGTTTGCACCAATCGATCGGAACATTTTCTACGCTTCGATTTAAATATTAAAAACTATTGATTTTAACATTCAACTATTGACATTAACGCAAAAATAAGGTGATGTCTTATAATGCCGCTTTTTCAGAGTAAATTTACCAAATACACAGTACTTTGCTATCACAGACTTCAAATTTAAGTAAGGAACGTCTCACATGCAGCAGTGCACGATATAAAACAGGGACACCTCAAAATTTTCTTCATTCGCTCGGCAGCCATGGAGCTGTGCAGAGCGGCAATGGGCCAGTACTGCTCTGACAGCTGACGGTTGCAAGTACCCTGCAGTAAAGTACGCGGGCGAGCAACCAGCTAGAATGATGACTCAGCGGCTGTCGCAAGCAAGTGGCTTTTTAATGCAGTCGTGCCAAGCTCGTGGCAAATTTATCAAATCTAGAGGGAAATATGTATGATCCAGTTGGTAGTCATATCACGATATGATGTACATGTATATGCATAGATATATGTAGATTATTTCGAAATAGTTACGTAGTCCTACGTCAACTTTGCGTACAACCCCATTGGGCTGTCCCTTATAGTTTTTGTAATGATAAAGCTTATGATATATTTCAGTACTTATATATTAGTACTTATGATATATTTTATCATGACTCCGTTAAACAAATATAAAGCATGTTTACTATTAAATTACTGAACGCTTTTATGAGGGGCTACAGTTCTTCGACAATTATTTTTCAAAGCTAGACTGTTTTAGACTTCATCTTCCTGCCAGAAAAGGTTATAAAACAGCCTGTTAAAAGTGAACAAATGCTTCAAACTAAGTGATAAATTCACTAAATGTGTGTAATAATTCAGGGCAAATTTTTACTTACATTATACAGTGAACTATAAAATCGACAGTAAGACCTCTCTAATCCACCAAACTTCTGACTACTATCCTGTAAGTACCTATGAGTATGCTACGATAGTATAGGAATATAATTATCTTCTAGTATTCAAAATTTAGATGTTTCTAACCTACCCGAAGTCATTCACAATCTTCAAACCAATAATTTTCATAAACTTCAGGTTGAACTCAAGAAAGTTTTACACTGTAATAGTAGAGTAGGATAATTAGTATTAATAATGTTATATTATTTAATCATAACTTACGAATAAATGATAAATTTGGCAAAATTAAGATTAAAAAGGTAACACATGCCAGCAACCGTAAATATTTTTATGTCAGTCCTTTGTAGTCTATTAATTAGAACTCGTATTGTTCTCATCTGTCAACTCGACGCGCACCTAGTGTTGTTTAAGTGCACCTTTTATTCGCTCAAGCGTTTATGGTACAGGCACCGACAAACCGACATGAAACTCAATCTCCACTATTGATCAAGAATCCATAACGATCGATTGCAAATTTGCAGCGATCCCATCTGTCAAAACCTATAGAATTTTTTTATCTAGATCAAATAAATGTGTCCAGAATTGCTCAGGCATGAACCTTCTTATCAAGTTCCCAAGCGTGTTCGTGGCTTCAATAAACGTTTTCAGCGAACACTAAGATAGATGTCAGTAATGTGTTATGAACAGAAATATTAAGACATTTTCTATTGTCATTCATGTCGGTTTGTCGGTGGTACAGGCGCCTCGTGGCGGGTTGCTGGTTCTGCGGTCGTGGAAACACAGCCTACAGTAGAATAATTAACTCTACATCTTTCCCATATTTGAAAGCTGCTCTTAAACAAAATAGCAATAATAAAACCAATAATAAAACCATTATACATTTAAACAAAGGCTGAA
Source organism: Aedes japonicus (assembly GCA_034211315.2). Lineage (NCBI taxonomy): Eukaryota > Metazoa > Arthropoda > Insecta > Diptera > Culicidae > Aedes > Aedes japonicus. Next base: position 14,927 of record JASCZW010009469.1, on the reverse strand, counting down.
AGGCTGTAGGATTGTTACTTTGGATTGCCGTTTTCAGTCGCGTGAGAATACTTCTGGGTGAACTCGTGTGTGGTTTATGAGCGTCGATTTATATATATTTTGGTAATATTATCGTAACAGTATTCTTGACCAGATAATAAAATTTCACGTCGGTTTGTCGGTGACGGTGACCAAACCCAAGCTCAATCAGTTGCCCCGTGTTCGAAATCCGCTATCCACCTCTCAACTGCAGTTCAAGTACCGCAACGATCCACCAATTCCCACTTTCGCGAGAACAGACCTAAAATCTCTCTGTATTTCCTCCGCATGCTGCCGCGACACCTGCAGAAATCCCGAGGGTAAACCACCCCGCTTTCCACAGAAGCCCACCATTTCCCAGAAGGGTGAGGTGCTCTCGATGGAGTGCATCCTGGAGGCTCTGCCGGTGGCCGACATTACCTGGTTCCACGGGCAGGAAACCATCACCGATGGCGAACGGTTCAAAATATTGCGCAAAGCGATCTCAAGCGATACCTACCTACTGACACTCCAAATTTCGCAACCGACCGCCAACGATGGGGGCATCTATCGGTGCCACGCTTTCAACCCGTTCGGGGAAAGCAACGCACACATAACGCTTAACTTTAAAGGTATTGACATTAGTTCTGAAGTAAGAGAGAAAGAGAGGACACGAGACCCCGATTAAGCTGCTTCCAGTTGCTGTTGCTGTAACTGTCTGTTTTTCACGTGATCAGAAAGCAAATAAGAAAGCAAAAATGTTATTACGATAGCAAACATTCGACGGACTTTTTTGCAGTCCTTTTTCTTCATCAATCACTTTCTGTTGTTGTTTTTGTTTATCTTTTAATCGCGCTCGTTTTATATCGATTCATAGTCGTTTGGTTCAAATTTTAGATTCTATATTAACCTGCTGATTTCCGGAGCTTACAATTTCAGCATCTTCATCACTTCTTCTTTTGTTTTTGTTGGTTTTAAGTAGCTTCTATTAACGAGCAATGGCCCCCAACAGCAGACGAGCTTCGCACTAAAAGTTGACTTCCTTTCATGTAGGCCTTCGGGCATTCGGAGAGTTTGTAGGCAGCAACTGACGTGAACTGCAGTTCAACATTCAGCCAACTGAATAGCTTAGTTTGGTTCGGAGTTTGTTCTGATTACAAAACTGATTCGTATTTCCCTGTCTCTGTCTAGCGAACGAAAACGATCGAGGCTTTGCTCCGTCGTTTGTGGAGAAACCGAAGATCATCCCGAACAAGCTGGGCACGCTGATAACGATGAAGTGTAGATGTAGATCGAAACCGAAACCGACCGTCAAGTGGATGCGTAAGAAACAGGAGGTCAAATCGTCCAACAAGGTGGCCCTCGAAGTGAAAACCGTCGATGAGGACACGTACGAGCTGACTCTGAACATTAAGGATCCCAGTTCCGAGGATGGCGGAAGCTACTCGTGTGTAATCAGTAACGAGTTTGGCGAGAGCAGTGCGACATTGAACTTGAATATCGAGTCCGAGCAAGAATCGACGAAGAATGCACCAGTCTTTGTCGAGAAACCGCACATCTTGTCACAGGACAACGGCAAAGTGGTACGCATGGAGTGCAAAGTCAAAACCGACATCAAACCGGACATCACGTGGACTCGCGATGGTAGAATCATACAGGAATCCAGCAAGCTCAAGATTACGATGACGTCCGAAAAGGACGTGTACCACATATCTCTGGTTCTGAAAGATCCACAGACGGAAGACTCTGGCACGTACAAGTGTAACATTAAGAATATTCTCGGTGAATTAAATGCCAATTTAATTCTTAACATTGAGAGTGAGTATAATTTCTGTTTCCATCTGAGGTTCCATCTAAATTTCCCCTTTTTTCCGCAGTTGTTCCGGTCATCAAGGAGAAACCGAAACTGGTAACGAACATCAAGAAGCGAACGGCGTCGATCGAGTGTGCGGTCGCGTCTCGCTTCAAGCCAGAGTGCATTTGGATGAAGGAAACGACAGTCATCAAGGAGACTCACCGTCATATGATCAAGATCGAGGAGACCCGCGAGGGTGAGTTCTCCGTCAAGCTCAACATTACCGAGCTGAGCGAGGCCGACTTTGGCGCGTACAAACTCGTTGCCAAGAACGACAAGGGTCAGGCGACATCGCAGGTGATCGAGATCAAGGACATCGTGTTCGAGAAGCCACCGCCGACTAAGCCGATCATCGAATCCAAGCTCAAGGACGTGGAGCTGGATGAAGGTGGAAATTTGACGCTGGCCGTAGGATTGGTCCATCCCGATCGCCACTTCAAGGTGTACTGGATGAAGAATAAGACGATCCTGAAAACCAGCGAAACCGTCATTCAGGAGTTCACCGGCCGCATGGCTAAGCTGACGGTGAAGAACTGCACCGTGGAGGATGCCGGCTTATACAAGGTATCCATCAGCAATGAACAACAGAGTGACGAGTCCGAGGCCAAGGTTACCGTCAAGGCGAAACCGAAGCCGAAGGAAGAAGAGAAGAAGAAGAAGGTGGTGAAGAAGGAAGAGAAGGTCGAGGAGAAGAAGGTCGAGGAGAAGAAGGTTGAGGAGAAGAAGGTCGAGGAGAAGAAGGTCGAGGAGAAGAAGGTCGAGGTTAAGAAGGTCGAGGAGAAGAAGATTGAAGTGAAGGTGGAGGAGAAGAAGGCTGAGGTGAAGGTCGAGGAGAAGAAGGTTGAAGCCAAGAAGGTGGAGGAGAAGAAGGTTGAGGTTAAGGTGGAGGAGAAGAAGGCTCAAGTCAAGGTCGAAGAGAAGAAGGTAGAGGAGAAAAAGGTCGAGGCCAAGAAGAAGGTCGCAGCCAAGAAGGAAGAAAAGATCGAAATCAAGGTTGAAGAGGCGAAGAAGGAGGAGAAGATTGAAATCAAGATCGAGGAGGCCAAGAAGCCCGAAGTGCCGAAGATCATGGAAACCAAAGAGGTGAGTTGTTTGGATGTTTATTTAGTTATTTATGTATCAACAACAAGTTCATTATTCCAACAGCCTGAAGCCAAGAAGGGTCTGGAAGCTCCCAGCATCGAAATCGTTCGCGACAAAGCTGGCGGTAGTCGACGTGGTTCATTCTTGGACGATCGTCGTCCAAGCTTGTTGATGGGTGATGATGTGAGTATGCGCCGTCATGGTAATCTACCATATATATGTTTTGCGTTCCCTTTAGGTCAAATGTTTAAGTTCCAGTCAATACTTTCGAAAGGAGATCTCCAAAATGCGAAAATATTCTTTTCTGAATCATTCACTCAAGCGCCAACTTGTCTCAATGTGACCATGGATGACGGTTCCGTCGTTCGGAACCGTCGTTGCCTAGATGTTATCTAACCCCTTTTGTTTCTTGTTTCTCACCACTTACACATACACACATACACACTCACAAACAATGCGGGTGATTCATGCGTCTGGTGAATTATCGCACCGTGATTCGTGCTTGGTTGATGACGGTGTAGACCAAACTGCGACCCGGAGAGGTTATCGACGAACGAAAGGTGAATATCCGGCGTACGATCGGTCGATCGTGCTTGGCAGAAGCTGGCTAGGTGCCCTTGCATCCGAGGCCAGATTGTTCACCCAAATGCTAACGGTTATACACGCTCACATTTACATACAAACACGGTTCCGGTCGGTGGGGTCTCAATCGGGAAGCGTAGTCCACTGGGATGGGGAAAGTCGGTTCTCGGTATCCGGTTGGTGGGCGGCGCATCTATCTGAAAATGGAAAAGAAAGAATGAGGGGGTTTGAAACATTTGTTTTTGTGTTTTTGGTACAATTTTTTATTGATTTCAATAGATTTGCAGCCTTTGCTACGCATCTTAACTGTTTCGAATTCACAGAACAGGATTTAGAATTATTTGAAATGATGTATGATTTCTAGATAACTTTCAGGAAGTACTCCCGGAGTAGATAAAACAAATATCCTGGGAAACGGACAGAGTTAAACAACAGATTTAAATACATTAACAGCTTAAGTGAATTGGACACAAGTTTGATGAAACTTTCAGAAACAGTTTAGAGTAGATTTCGGAACAAGTCAGAAGGAAATTTCAAGTTGAATTGAAACAAATTCCAATTTAATAAATAACTTAGGACAACTCCACCGGTGGTCCAAATTCAGAATCAAAGGGGTGATCTAAATTTTCGTTTGTAACTGGTACAAGTTTTGAGTCTATTCCTGCAGGAATTAGTTCCAAAATTTTCATTGTTCGTATCTAGATTTGGAAACGATCCAATCAAAATTGAAAACGAGCCAAACTGAAGCATTGGGATACTTTCAAAGTAGTTCTGCGATTATTCTACAATTTGTTTTGGCATGCTTCCAAAAGAGTTCAAAGACACTCCCAGGATTTGTATGGAATGCTTCCAGAAAAGTTGTGGGAATTGTTTTAGAATTCTTCTGGAACTAGCTAGAATGTTCCAAGAATAGAAACAAATGAATCAAATCCTGAAATGATACAAAGTTGTTGTGGAATGTTCCCGAAAGAGTTGTGAAACGCTCTCAGGATTATTTAGAGATTCTTCCAAAGCAGTTCTAGAATGCTTCCAGAGTATTTTAATATTGCCTTCAGGATTTGTATTGTGCGCTTTCAGAATAGTCCTTGTAATTGTATTGTTTTAAAATTGTTATAAAATGCTTCCAAAACAGTTTTGAAACACTTCCATGTTTTTTTTTGGATATTTCCAAAGTAGTTCTGGAATGCTTCCAGATTAGTTCAATGATGCTTCTAGAACTGTTCGAAAATGCTTCCAAAGTAGTTCCGATATGCTTCTAGGATATGTATCGAATGCCACCAGAACTGTTCCAGAATGTTTTTGGAATAGTTCTGGGATGACTCAATCTCGATGTGGAATGCTTCCCGAACAGTTCAGGGATGCTCTCAACCATGTGTTTCAAAAGCAGTTCTGAGATGCTTCTAGAGTTGTTCTGAGATACTCAAAGAGTTCTGGAAATCTTCCATAGTAGTTTTAGGATGCTTCCAGGACTTGCACCGATTGTTTTCAGACTAATTCTGGGATAATTCAGAACTGCTGTGACAAGCTTGCAGGACAGTTCTGGGATACTTCCAAGATTGGCCTGGAATACTTTCAAAGTATTTCTTGGATGCTTTCAGAGTAGTTCTGAAGGAATTCTATAGTTGGTTCTGAAATGCTCTCAAATAACCTCTGAGGTACTCCCAGGATGGAATGCTACCAGAATAGATCTTTCAAAATTTTCAAAAAAATTGTTCTTGAATGTTTCCATAATAGTCCTGAGGTGATTTAAAATTGTTATGGAATGCTTTCTAACCAGGAATACTTCCATGATTTTTATTGGGAACTTCCAACATAGTTCTGGAATGTTTTCAGAATACGGTGATGCTACTAGAACTGTTCTGGGATGTAGTTCCAAGAAGCTCCGTTATGCTTCCTGGATTTGTATCGAATGCTTCCAGAATTGATCCAGAGTGCTTTCAGAATAGTTGTGGACTGATTCAAGCTTGTTGCGAAATGCTTCCTGAACGGCTCTAAGGCGATTCGAGGCATGTGCTTCAAAAGCAGTTCTAGAGTGGTTCTGAGATATTCCATGAATTGATCTCGCAATCTTCCATAGTAGTTATATGATGCTTCCAGGATTTGCATCGAATGTTTCCATTATAATCCTGGGATAATTTCGAGCAGCTGTGGAATGCTTCCAGAACAATTCTGGGAAATCTTCAGGATTTGTACCGAATTCGCTTCCTGAATAGTTCTGGCATTCTTTAGATTTCTTCCAGAATGGTCCTGAGAAAATTGTTGTGGAATGATTCCAGAACAGTTTTGAAATGCTTCCATGATTGTTCTGGGATACTTCCAAATAAGTTCTGGAATGCTTCCAGAGCAGTACGATGATGCTTCTAGAATTGTTCTGGGACTCTTCCGAAGTAGTTCTGTTATGCTTCCAGAAATGTTTAGAATAGTTCTGAGATATTTCTAGAATTGGTTCTGGGATGCATTACAATAAGTTCTGTGATAATCCCAGGAAATTTAAGAAATGCTTCCAGAATAGTTCTGGGATTCTTCCCAAATTGTTCTAAAATGTTTCCAGAATAGTTCTGAGGTGTTTTAAAATTGTTACAGAAGGTTTCGTTCAAGAGTAGTACTTTGATGTTTTTAGAATTGTTCTGGGATGTAGTTCCAAAGCAGTTTCATTATGCTTCCAGGACTTGTTTCGGATGCTTCCAGAATTCACCCAGAATGCGTTTAAAATAGTTCTGAAATGATTCAATCTTGTTGTGGAATGCTTCCTGAACGGTTCTGGGATGATTCCAGGCATGTGCTTCCAAAGCAGTTCTAGAGTGGTTCTGAGATATTCCAAGAATTGATCTGGCAATCTTCCATAGTAGTTATACGATGCTTCCAGGATGTCCATCGACTGTTCCAAGAAAAAATTCGGGGATGATTTCAAAGTAGTTTCCGTTATACTAAAATAAACCAAGACTGACGAAAGGTGACACCTATTGTGAGACACACTGTACAGTGGTGGAAAATAGCCCGATTTTCATATTGAATGGCCGTGTTTTAGAGTTTGTCTTTAGTTTTCTCGTGCACAAATTGAACTGACATTTCGGTCTTAGTCTAAAAGTCACCTGCATTTTCATCTGTATTAAATCTATAATTTTGAATTCATCACTTTAAGAGATGCAAACACTGCTTGTGACAAAACAATAAGACTGCCTTTTGATTTCCATAAATAATCCTCATGTTGGAGGATCTGAATATTAATTTTTGTTGTACGGTGTCGTTCTTATATCAGTATACAATCAATTATAATTCAAATACATCAACAAATACAACAAACTACACACTAAGAAAATAAAACCGAACTTGGTTGAATTTCTGCCGAGTTTTTAGCTGCTGAAAGCTCGGTTGTCTGTTCGGTTCAAGTTGGAACAACCGAGGCATCGTTAAATTTTTATTTTCTAGCAATCTGTAAAATTTACCGAGAAACTCGGTTGCCAAAAATAAATCCAAGCAGCAATAACCGAACATCGGTTTACTTAAATATTTTTTAAACACTCTTTAAGGAAGAGGAGCTTTATCTCTATCCGGTGATATATTCAATTTGTAGGAATCGTATTCAACTTCCGATAAACTAGCAGACAAAGTGTTTGTTTACAGAAGCAGATTCGCCCTAATCAAATGTTGTTGTTGAATTTATAAAAAAAACAAGGTTGCCAGTTTTTCTGGAAAACGTTAATTGAAGTTTTCCGGTTTCCACGAACCTCACTAAATTCAAAAGTTCATAACTTAAAACGCTTCATCGTAGAACAATTTTGTTTCCAAACTCTATGGAAGTTTACTCAGGAATTCATAAAAAAATATAATCTTGAAAAAAAAGTCCTGCAAAATTTTCCACAGTGGATGAAAATTGCTTGGATAAGGTCAGTATGCGTCTCAAAAGTAATGTGCATTTGTATAGGAAAAGTATTGGTCAAGGAATGCTTTTACTGTCGGAACTATTTACCTTGTATGCAATAGAAAAGTCTCTTTTTGTCGTCGAATAGTATTCCGTTCGATGATATCGCAAGGAAGACTGACATTTCACTCATACTGGAGCAGTTGTCAAAATAACTTTCGGTCAAAATGGCAAAAATTACTTCATGTCTTTACTAGCCAAAATTTTGAAAAAAATGTTTTCTTGTTCACTAATTCATATGCTTTTTTTTTTCGAGTAAAACCTAGTTTGCAGCTGACAAGTGAAGACATGAAGTCATTTTTGCCATTTCTACTTTATTAATTTTGACAACTGCTCCAGTATGGGAGAATCGAATGGAATATTATTTAGATTACATAGGTAGACGTTACTAGCGTTACGAAGTTTTCCTTCCTTTTCGGCTGCAGACAAGGTAAGTAATTCCGACAGGGGGCGATCCCGGCGTAGTGGTTAACATCCATAACTCTCACACCAAAGTCACGAGTTCACCATCTCACCCCCGGACAACCCGAGCAGGAGACAACTACATATGAATACCTAATTTTGATCTTGATAACTGGCCTTGGTATTGAAGAGCTCAGATTAAGAGGTAAAATACCCATGCAAAATACCTAAGAATTGCAAGCAAAATATCTCTCGAATAACAAAACTTGTTATTTCGGATACCTGGGAATACCTTAGAGGTACTATTATGTCTTACCTCGATTTGGTATTCGCATAACATTGTGGGAATAATTTTGTGGTATTATCATCAGATATTTTACCTCTTAATCTGAGCTCTTTAATACCAAGGCCAGTTATCAAGCTACTCGGTTCTGCTCGGGAAGTGAGGAAAATACATAAAATGTACCAGCTGGTGAACCCGCCCAGGGCTGAAAATCTCGGTAATAAAGTACTAAAATAATAATAATAATAATTCCGACAGTAAACGCACTTCTTGAAAATAACCAATCAATTTGTATATTTAACTACAGTACGAGAGTTATTCAATACCTACATGCAAAAATTTAAGCTAAAACTAACGTTTGGCTGACTTTTGAATCGAACCTGCTAAATTCAATTTCATTCATTTCTGAAGTTATTTCATTAAGCTTATATATGGGTGTGTTAGTATGTCTTCTGGAAATGTGATAGTGCGTTTTGGACGAAAACATAACAAACAGCTGTCAAAAAATCTTTTCTATCCAGAACCACATTGAAAACTTTTAGCACCGACAAACCGACATGAAACTCAATCTCCACTATTGATCAAGAATCCATAACGATCGATTCAAATTTGCAGCGATCCCATCTGTCAAAACCTATAGAATTTTTTTATCTAGATCAAATAAATGTGTCCAGAATTGCTCAGACATGAACCTTCTTATCAAGTTCCCAAGCGTGTTCGTGGCTTCAATAAACGTTTTCAGCGAACACTAAGATAGATGTCAGTAATGTGTTATGAACAGAAATATTAAGACATTTTCTATTGTCATTCATGTCGGTTTGTCGGTGCTTTTAGGTTATCTGTGGGAAAACAAAGAAATTTTACACGACGACAGACACGATAGTGTGCGTGCGTTGAACGTCACTAAGCCTAATAACTATTTTTTGCTTTTGCTTTTTCGTACCACTACATAAACATTGCAGCGAATATAATACCTTGTACTTTATAAACGTTGGAAACAGAAATCACACAGTTTCTCTTTGTCAATCTTGACAGTTCAAGGTGTGTTAAAAAAATACGATTCATGAAATGAAGGAGACCTAGGGTCGATCACAAATTACGTTTGCGATTTCTGAAAAGCACTCGAGTATGTGATCGTTTATCGTTGGTTCGGTGTTATTTTCTAAGTGAGTACACACTCAGATTATTTTACAGAAATCTGTAAGGTTTTACCGAATTCTCAACAGCTGAACGTTCGGTAATCCGATTTTACGGATTTCGGCAAAATTTTACCGAAATCCTGTAATTTTTTTACAGATATCTGTAAAATTTCACCGAAAGGTCGGTATCGTGTTCGAAAGAAATTTATTTGTCTATCCCAAACCCATGTTAAATTCCGTTTACTGAAACGGAGAAGTAGAGAATCGAAAAGAAATTTCTGCAGCAGTATCCACCTGAAAAGAACGAAAAATAAAATTGGAATTTGTAAGGTTCCCATACAAACTCATGGAAGCTGCCACTTTTACTTTCGGAAAATTGTTCCGCTCCATTATTCCGTAAGAAGAGGTGACATTTCGTTCCAAGCAGATCAATTGTCAAAATTCCACTTGGTAATATTGAACAAAATTCCGTAACCTCTTTACTTTTTAGGTCGATACTGGGCTGAAATCCGTAAAATCGGATTACCGAACGTTCAGCTGTTGAGAATTCGGTAAAACTTTACAGATTTCTGTAAAAAAAATCTAAGTGTGTATGGAAATTAAATGGTGGTCTTGTTGTTTTGTCGTAAGCGCTGTCTGTGCCTTTTAAGCTGGTGAATGAAAAAATGTGAATTTGATACAGATGAAAATGCAGGTTCTTCTTAGGCTATACACTGAAAAAAATCATGCGGTAAACACTACCATTTTACCCAACTCCACCATGGTTGATCTAATCGCAGTCATTGTAAAATCAAACGCATTTATAAACTGCGAACAAAATTCACGATCCACCTGAAAAGGTACGTAGATATTTTCCATCGTACTTTTCAGGTGAAAATTACGTGTTTTAGTCAATTTCAGCTTGAATTGATTCAGATGAAAATCAAGTGATTTTCACGTAAATTTTATCGAATGTACCGATGATTTTCACGTTGGCTTCACATAAATATTGATTTTCTAGTAATGTTTATGTGATTTTATGGAGAATTCTATTTTTTTCTTCATCAAATATATTTATAAAATGAAGCTTATTCTTCGCCATGACTGTTAATAAGAACCTTGTGTAAGGTGATTCTCTATTTCATTATGACTTCAATAATGAATCTGAATCACTTCACTCATGGTACAGAATAAGCATCAATGCATTCTAGTTGTTTAATTTATTTAATCATTCAAATAAACATCGGTATAATTCTTAGGTACTATATGCTGAATCTAATATATTTAAACGATTCTCTGTCGTTAGTGGAGCACAATAAGGCTTTGTGCACAAATTACGTAACGCAAAAAACCGGGATTTTGGACCCCCTCCCTTCCCCTATGTAACAATAAGTAACACGTGACCAGACTTCCCCCTTTAATTACGTAACGCTCACAGACCCCCCCCCCCATTTCTCTGTTGTGATAAAATCATCACAAAAACTGTTATTGTTGTTGTTTTTATGTTTAATTCTTATTTGAGTAACTTGAAATTAGTAAAGATTGCAAATATTAGTCAATTAATTTAATTCATGTAATTTTATGCTATTATAAAGATTACGAAAAGCATTGCACTCAATGTACTGCATTTATTCAGGTTACTGGATGTTCTTAAAACTGTTAAAAATATTAGTTCAACAACTTTACTAAAATGTCTTTAAATTATTTAAAGAAGAGAACTTTGAGAACACAAAAAAGTACAAAGTTTTATTCTTATAACTTAAATCTAGTTAAAAGATTACAACAGTATGTTATTCAATGCATAATATTAGTGCATGAATCGGGTGATTGAACGCAATGATTAGAATCAACATTTCTTGTGTATTAAATCAAACCACACTTTGTTTTAGTTTAATGCAATCATATATTTGAAACAACAAAATTTCTTATCGAATCCAATATTGTTAGTCAATTAGTAGGTTTAACAAAAATCATTATTGATTCAACAAAATAAGTAGAATAAACAATCAACAAAAAGTTTAACGTAATTTCTTATTATTTCAATGGTTTTAACATAAAAAACTACCTTATTTTTCAATTCAACCGCTTTGGTAAAATCAATGCAAAGGTGCATTTTTTTCAAAAATCTTATATTTTGATTCAACAATAAATGCTTTTTGTTTTCAATAAAATCAATTCAATAAATTGGTATTGTTTGGTAAATTATAGGTAATCCGTGTTGAATATATACAGAACAATATATTTCTCAGCGTGTAGATGCACGATTTATGGAAAATAGCACCAATTGTTGATTCAAATCGTCATAAGATACCTTTCGTTTAGTAGATCACATTTAAATTGTGAGTCTCCATTTATCGAAGCTTTAGAATTTGGTCGGAAATCAATAGATAGACTTAATCCATTTTTCTTAAAATTTCATATTTCTTGCACCACTTGGCCATAAATGTGTTTTTATTATCGCCACTCCCCTAAGAAACATATGTGATTGGCCATCAACGGGACCAAAATTTAAAATTATTGCGATAATTGGTGCAGTGTTTCAGTTATGGCAAACGTGATTAATAATACAAAAACAAAACTTTTGTTCAGTTTCGATAATTTTCCTTCAAAATATGGATTGAAAACTTTCATTTGACGTTTTGAACGTGGGGTTTTCCCAAAATTTTTAAACATAGTTCTTAACTAGTATAAATTAACCCTTTTCGACTTGCTACTTTGCTTGGCACACAGGAATTTTAAATAATGGAAATTGGTAATTCACTTTTGATTTTTTATTTCAAATTTGTTATTTTGTTACGTAACGATTTTAAAACCCCCCTCCCTCCCCCATATGTCACAATAAGTAACGGTTGCTCAACCCCCCTCCCTCCCCTCCATGCGTTACGTAATTTGTGCACAAAGCCTAAGTGACACTTCCTTCTTCATCTGAATTATTTTCACCAAAATCTGTGCCATTTGCGGTGATGCTTTCAACACTTGGAGCAATTGGTAAGGCCGCATCAACAGGCTGACCTCCGGAAAGGATTTCAGCAGACTGCTTGTTTCTGTTGCTTTTCGTTGGGTCAGAAATCGGGATTGGGCCATTTATTCATTTATAACGCATCATTTTGATATTTACTTACAATTCACGTCCGCTTGCTGCGAGGAATCCTTCAAATAATCGTAAGAGCTTGTGAGAAGCTTGAATATTCCAATCCCGCACTCTGCAATTCATAGAATACTAAATAATGGAATATTCAACTGTTGATAATTTATACTTACGTTGAAAAACTACGAAAATATCGTCCGGTAATCCCAAATCGGCCGCCAATGTCAAACTCGCGATTGTTTCTGTCGCCATGTCGAAATCAAATATTTTCACACCAAGAACTCACGTACAATTTACGTGAATCTCACTTAACAATCACCAATTTGACACCTGACTTCGACCAGTCTGTCGAATGAAATTTATGCCATGTCATTGAATTTAATGTGCAGTAGGTGATTCATATTGGATTTCTATGTTTGAGAAGCTACCTGCCTTTTCAGGTGAAATTTACATTCCTAATTGGTTCAGTGTAGTCAAGTGAAAATTGTTGCACTGAAAGAAATCTTGCAGCAAAAAAGTGACTTTTTATAGCCCCCGCCCCCCTGTCACGTTTTTTGTATGGACCTTCAAAATGTTTTGTATGGATCATCACGTTTTCCCAAAAGCCCCTCACCCCCCCTACCACGTGACATAATTAATGGACCTTCCCTAGTGGTCTTGTTTTTTTTGTCGTAAGCGCTGTCTGATGGCTGGCCCACAATTGATACGTTGCGGATGCGTTTGCGTGAATTTGACAGTTTTCCCATAGCTTTTCTGTCAAATTTACGTCAACGCATCCGCAACATATCAATTGTGGGTGACTCTTGAGCCTTCTAAGCTGGTGAATGAAAAATTATGATTTTTTTTTTTTTTTTTTATGAATTCATTTATTTGTACAGGCTCAATCGAATCAACTTTACAGAGCCAAGTTTTCATGTTTAAATACATCAGTTATCTTAGAACTAGGGTTAAGGGAATAGAACCGATTACTCGCGGTCGTCTCGAGGTTAATAGGAATAACAATTTTAAGGATGGGAAAATTGGGGTGGGAATTTTGAACAAAGCATAAGGAACAATGGTTTTCTTATATCTAGAACTTCAAATTACAATTTTTTAATTGAGCGTTTTTAATTAAAAAAAAAAAAGAATGACTCACTCACACACACACAATCACACTCACACACACACAACCACACTCACACACTGGCGCACACATTCCTCAAAAATTTAACCTAAACAAGTAAGTTAATCAATCTACAATCTAAGGCTACTGTTAGTCAAAAACACATAAATGAGTTTCATAAACTCCAGATCGCGCGCAGCCAAAATGTCTCGAATCGGTACATTGGGTTGTCTACCTCGAGCCCGAAGGGAGTCATACAGCTCAGATCTGACTCCACGATGCAGCACAAAACCAAATAACGTGATCTGCGTCCTGGTAACCTTGTCCGCATTCACAGAGATTGCTGTCTCCCAGCCCAACACGGGACAAATGAGCGTTCAAAGAATAATGATTGGACATGAGGCGAGACATCACACGAATGAAGTCTCGACCCACATCCAATCCCCTGAACCAACATTTGTTAGACACCTTTGGAGTGATAGAATGTAGCCATCGCCCCAAGTCTCCTCTACTCCATTTATCCTGCCAGCTATCGAGTGATATCTGACGAAAAATATAGAAAAATTCGTTGAAGGCGATTTGTCGATCATAAATATCGCCTTCCATAGCGCCCACCTTGCAAGCGAGTCCGCTTCTTCATTGTCAGGAATCGAACAATGAGAAGGGACCCACACAAAGGTGATAATAAAAGAACGTGAAGATAAAGCACTTAGAAGACCTCGTATTTTCACAAGAAAATAGAGGTGTGCTTTACCGGCCTCAAGGAGCGAATAGCCTCTATAGAACTAAGACTATCCGTGAAAATGAAGTATTGATCCGGTGTAAAAGAGGCAACAACTTCTAAAGAAAAATAAATTGCTGCCAATTCCGCGACAAAAACAGAACAAGGTGCTTGAAGTTTACGAGCGATGCTATAATTTTCATTGTATACACCAAAGCCAGCGGAGTCCTCTATCAAAGACCCGTCAGTGAAAAACGTTTTAGTGGAATCAACTAGGCCAAACTTTGCAGCAAATATCACCGGAGCAATCGTAGGACGATGATGCTCTGGGACTCCACGAAGCTCCTGTTTCATGGATAAATCAAAATGAACCGAATTTCCGAAATCGGAGAAGCAAACACGAAAATTATGAATTTAGTACAGATGAAAATGCAGGTTCTTTTAAGGCTATACACTGAAAAAAATCTTGCGGTAAAAACTATCATTTTACCCAACTCCACCATGGTTGTTCTCATCATTGTAAAATCAAACGCATTTATAGTCAAGTGAAAATTGTTGGTGTTGCACTTAATTTAACCCTCGAAATGGTAGTTTCTACAGCGGATTTTTTGCGTGTAGTCAAAATTCCAGCTAAATTACTTCAGGGGAAAATGAAAAACAATCCATGGTCTTATTGTTTTGTCTGTAGCTAGCTCAAGTCAGATTCGCTAGCCGGGAAGGCTGAAACTGATCTTAAAAGTTTTATGACTGTAATAACTAAATCGTAGTTTCACA
>JASCZW010009468.1:0-15572 GCA_034211315.2 Aedes japonicus | reverse complement strand
ATACAGGGCTGGTAGCGAGTCACTTTTTAGTGACTTGGTCACTATTTTGAGTCTAGTCACTAAAAAGTCACTATTTGCATTCAAAAGTCACTAAAGTCACTATTTTTCGGAAAATGGTCACTAAAGTCACTATTTTCGCACTGCCGAATGTAAAAAGTTTAAAAAAATCACTTGTTCATATTGTACATTAGTCAACCAAATTTGATGATCTGGCTATACTTCATAAAAGTCGAGAAGTAAAAACTAGATGCCCTGGTGAACGATGTCCTGCCTCTACCTCAATTGAACTTGTCAAATGCAGAGCGCTGGTCGGTCATAGCACTCTAGATTAGCTTGAATGCGATGCACGTGGTCCCATAGTATAACATCTTTCATTGTGTTTACAATGTTCCAGCTATTTCATAATAATTTTTCATATTTCTATACAAATAAACCTAGTAAAGTCCATGACGAATCGAACGGGATAGCTGTGAAAACTTAAAACTTTTATCCAATATACAAATCAATATAAAAGCGTAATGATTTCAAAGTTCCATTATAACTCGTACACGAGAATTTTATATTTTGCTGAAATTTCTGAGACAATTAATCTAGCATACATTGATTGTTATGTTATATATTCTCCGTGCGTGCGTCCGTGTTCAGTTTCCTACCCGCAGCACACTGACGGAACTTTCCACACTTTCTCTTCATATCTATCATTCTAGCAAAAACATTAATGTGCACTCTTGGTGCCTCATGGTGATGAGCGAACATCTCCTTCTACAAAAAAATCTTAGTTTATTGTACAGCTTATTCTGACTTTGCTTAACTGCTGTTTAACCGAATATTTTTGTGCAAAGTTGTAAAACTTGTTGAGTAGAAATTGATCTAAAAATTTTTAATAAAGTTTACAAGCTATTGTTAACCATACTGATCTATTTCAATAATATTTTCTAAGGTTTCTTCTTGAGAGAAGAACCACTCATACATCTAATGTACGCTGATCTGGAAAGGTTGATGCAAACCATAGTCGTTCGAGTTGTAAGCCCAATTTGTGGCCTGCGAATACTTCACTTTCAGAGAACCGTCGGTCCAGAGGACTATATTAAGAACTTGCTACCTGCTCTTTCAGGCCTATTCATACAAGCAATTTCAATAACATAGAAATGATTGAATAAATTAGGAATATTTTTTTGAGATGAGCTGGGTCGTCCAAACTGCCCAGGAGATCAGAACTTAAGATGAACAGTTGTTAGAGTAGTTTTGTTCGCTTTACCATAATATGATAGGTATTCAAATATATTCAATGAATGTCCTGGAAGACCAACTGACACTATGAGATAATCGTGGGATATTGTATGCCAAACAAACTAACTTAACTTTGTATAGCCTTTAGAGCAATTGTAGACCCTAAATTTTGAAGGACAGAACTCAAGATCAGTTCCCAAGATATCTCATTTTATTCACACTTAGAAAATAAAACCGAACTCGGTTGTCTGTTCGGTTCAAATTGGAGCAACCGAGTTCTCGTTAAATTTTTATTTTCTAGAAAACTTTCAAATTTACCGAAAAAGTCGGTTGACAAAAATAAATAATCAGTAACCAATCAGCAATAACCGTACATCGGTTTACTCGAATGCTACCGAACACTGTCAAACAACCCGACTTTTCTGTTGCAGTTACGAAATTCGGTTCTCTATGGCAGAGCTGGAATTTTGGGTTGAAATAGTTTCGAATTTTAGTAATAAAACCAGTTTTGTCAGTTAGGTACATTGTTTATTGAGCCTCATCCTCATAATCCTCATACATTACTCAACGACGTGCATTTTCCTGTTGTTTTTTTTTCATTTTCACCTGAAAAAACGACACAGTAGGGAGAATTTTGGCAAAACACATTTCACGCGCACACGGGGTATAAAATGGCTGACGATTTTTCAGGCCTTATCAAGTCAGCTAAAATAACCGAGCTTTTCGGTAGACATAGCTGTCGCGGAATTGACTCAAAGAGAAGTGTTTGACGTTTAAGAATATTCAGCGAAGGCTCGGTTCAGTTTACGGAGTTTTCTCGGTTCTCGTGTACCGAACTCTTGAATATCCCTGCTTTACCGTACTGTTCGGTTCAACTTTCATTTTTATCTGTCAAATATTTCATATAGTAACCGAAACTCGGGTTTGGTTCTAAAAAGTCACCCGAAAACAGTATATATAAACGATTTATTCGGTTTGTTGATAACCGATGTGGTTCAGTAGAAAATTGAACCGAGTTCGGTGTGATTTTCTAAGTGTGTTCCAAAGATTCACTTGATTTGGTCAAATACATATTGCTACTTTGCCATGTCCAAAAAAGCTGGTGATTTTTAAGCTACAATTCCAAACTTAAAATATTCGGCTGTAGATTTTAAGTATTGAATTCCAGGAAAGTTTGGATAACCTAGAACTTCAGAAGATTATCTCATAATGTCTGTTGTTCTTCCAAAATATTAATTTTCGTTACAACTGTTGGCCCTATGTTCTCTATGATAGTTTGGATGACCTAGAACATGTCATATTGCTTTGTAAAGTTTGTTTACTTTAAGAATATTTATTTGATATGTTCGAATATTCATTGTATCTATGTATTGCCTAAAATTTACTGTTACAACCTGGATGACTTAGACCATCAAGATTATCTTCTTATGTATTTTTACGTTCGAAAATATTCACTGAATATACTTGAATACGTGACGTTACTTTGTATAGCCCAAAAAACTACTGTTACTACAGTATATTTCAAGTTACGAACTCTAGGACGGCTTCGATTTTCTAGAGGGTCTCGAAGTTATAAAATAATGAGTGTTGTCATTCCAAAAGATTCATTGAATATGTTTGAATCCCAATATATAGCTCAAAAACTTTTGTTACAACGGTAGATCTTATGTTTTGAAATTAAGTACAGTTTGGAGTACCTAGAATACGCCAAGGTTGTCGCATTATGTCTGTAAGCCTTCCACACTATTCAATCAATATAAATACATATACAGGGTGGCCACAGACTCGGGAAAATCGGGAAATGCGGGAAAAATGCGGGAATCCAAAATCATCGGGAAATATGCGGGAAAAAGGCGGGAATTTCAAAAGTCATCGGGAATTTTTGTCATATGGGAGGAACCATACTCACACCTTTTTCAAATGATTTGAGTAGCGTTTTTGCCATTTACTCGGTCCACCGATCTCATTGTTCAGCCTGTTCAAAACGTACCGCTTAGAGCATCTTCAGTGGTGGTCTATTTTAACATCTTCATAGTTGATTTGCATCATCAAACATAAAAAAAAAACAAGCTAAAACAGACCAACTTTGCGTTCCCGAGCCGGTGTAGTATTTCTTGTTGTTAAACCCACCAACACCTATCATCTTGGTAATTATACAATATCCAGAGATAAGAAGTTTTGTTTTTTTCAGAACCGAGAATTTGTCGCAAACTTTTTACCATGGACTGTTTTGAGTGCTGGTGAGTGTGTGAATGCATGCATCTCATTTAAACGATATTAGATAGTGCTGATAGTGATAGACAGCGCCACGCCAACCTATGACAAGAAGCACTTTTTGCTTCGTTTCAACATACCAAGGGATATGATCTTAGACATTATGCGACAACTACAGTCAACTGTAGTTAGTAGGCCTTAGTGTTACATAAGTGCACTACAGCTTAACGGATGTTGGCGTATGTCCTCAGCTAGTTCTCTCGACGAAAACTTGGGAGTTGGTGACCCTGAGGATTTTTTGCAAATCTGTCCTTAAGACTTACGGCCCGCAGTATTTACGCCCCCAATATCGGAAAAGGTTAAGAAACTGATGGACAAAAATTATCTCCCAAAAGTTCGAAAAAAATCTTGTAAATTCAGTGCACTTAGAAACTCAGGGAACTTATCAGAAGCTCGGTATACTTTTTAGATTTGACTTAGACTTTCGCGAGGTTTAGCTATTCTCCCTGATGTCAGGACTACTAGTCGTGTTATTAGTACGAGACACTGAAGAAGTCTGCACATTTGACGAAATACGCGTATCTGTCAAGATAAGCAAAGGTAGTTGGAATTAAATGGAAAATATTGTTTTTTTCTTCTAATTTCTAGTTACAGGTATTCCAATTAACAGCTCAAACCCTCTAGGATTCATTCAAAGGATTTTTCCATAAGTTTGGGGAGCTTCCTAGAACTTCAAGGATCTTTCCAGGTGATCGAGAAATTTACAATCGTTCCGAAAACATCCCAAAAGTTCCGGGTATTTAAGTTTTAAGAAGAACTCAAACTTCTTACTACTCAATAATTTTTTGAACTCAACCAAAACGAGAATAAAGAAACCAACTACTTTTTAATCAATTTCATAGAATTTCCACCTATTCACAATATTGGAGATCATAAAAAGTTCTTGTATGGTTTAACATTCAATTTCTTGTAAGTTATTTAAATATGTGTGATATTATCACAGAATATGTACCTGCTGGAAGTTAAAACAACTTTTGGGAAGTGAAATCTGATTTTCTAAGGTCCCGTCATTTCCAGAAAGTTGTTCCTATTCCATGGACGATCAGCAAACTTTTTGGAAGTTCATCCAAGTTTCCAGAAATGTTGATAATTTTTCGGCAATTCAATGAACTTCTCAAAGTTCCACCATTTTTCTTCTCGAAAGACAGCTATCAAACTTCATGATTATCTGGAAACCTCTAACTATATTATTCAACTGCCGAGAAGTTGAATCAACTCTAGCATGTTCATTATAGATATTTCCACCCAATCTAAATAGATATTTCGAAGTTCATGAAATTAAATTTTTAAAGAGTGGTTCAGTAAGGAACTTCTGAAAATAAGTTCTGAAATGATGCCAAAATAGATGCGGTATAACACAAAATGTACAAACACCAGCGATGCAGCGATGTTTTTGCGTTTGGTCTAAACAATAAATCCAAACCACGATTTGAACCACCGTTGAAGATGCCCTTAGAAGATCTGAACTTATCTTTCATGTGGTGGCGAATGTGTTTGAAGTTTGGCGAATTGCTTTTGTAAGGGTGTTTAGACATGGTGAAAGAAAAATTTGGGCAGCTGTGCTCAATGCCGTCTGACGTTGTTTGCCGGATTCAGAGAAAAGACAATGGTTTGGACAAATTTTGGCTAGAACCAATAAGGAGCTACCAAATTTGACAACATTTGTAGAAAAATTGGCTCATCCTGTCGCACAAAAAGGCGTATTTTGAATAAATGAAAAGTGTCTAGTGGAAAATCTAATTGGAAAAAGTTTGGGAGCTCAGAGATTTAGCTACGAGTAATTTATATTAACTCATCTTAACAGTCGGGAAAATAAGGTGAAAATGCGGGAAAATTCGGGAAAAATGCGGGAATTTTTATATTACGATTGTGTGGCCACCCTGCATATAGTCCCTTTACACACTCCACACACCTAATGTTACAACTGTAGATCTTGTGTTCTGAACTCAAAGATAGTTTGGATGACTTAGATTATCCCCGTTCATCTCATGGTATTTTCCTTCACGTTTACTACATATGGTTTAACACATAGCGTAATTATGTATAGCCCAAACAGCTATAGTTACTACTGTCGATCTTAAGTTCTGAACTCATGGTCAGTTTCGATGACCTAGAACATCATCAAGTTTTCAAATAATGACTGTTGATTCCAAAAGGTTTATGCAATATGTTTGAATACATATCGGAACCTCATACAGCTCTAAAAGCTTCTGTTACAACTGTTGATCTGAAGTTCAGAGCTCTGGTTCATTTTTAATATCCTAGAATATTCCAGACAGATAAAAACAAATAAAACGTTTATCAATGAGAATTTAATAATACGTATGCAAATGTACAATTTTCTGAAACAAAGCTTTACACTATTAATAAGGCATTTATTTTTTCTTCCTGAACTTCTTTAGCAAGATATGTCAAGCAATTCTAGCACAGACCATGCTGGAAGGCATTTTAACCATGCGTATAGACCCATCTTTACAAAAACGAGCTGCGGACCAAGTGTAGGAGGCCGTGGAGAAAAAAAAAGTCGCTTGATTACGTCGCTTCTTTACAAATAAAAACCCAAAAAGTGACTCTGCGCCGCAGTATTATTCATTATTTGCAAACGGGGTAATCACTTGAGTTAATTTTTACTGTACTTATACAACTTAAAATACAAGATTAAAAAATACTTAGAATTTGGAAATCATTTTTAAGTCACTATTTGGTCACTATTTGGTCACTATTTTTATTATTTTAGTCACTAAAGTCACTATTATTTATCCCTAAATCCGCTACCAGCCCTGATCCTGTATCTGCGTCATGGTTTGAATTTCACACCGAGTATAGTCTGCATAATTTTGTACACAAAAGCCGCAAATGATTTACTATTTTTGGTTGGATGTTTATGCTTCTAGAAATTTAAAAGATTATTGACTTATATATTGCGATTTTTGTTCTCGCTTTCAAAACGCGAGACAGGTTTCGCAAAACGTAGGAATTCCGATTCGCAGCAGTTATCCGTCTTTTTGCTTAATTGAAACAAGTCAGAAGCATTCCAGATTGAAAAATTTCCTCAAAAACTGCAAAAATATCTAAAAATCTGTCGGGAAAATAAGGCGAAAATGCGGGAAAAAAGCGGGAATTTTTAAACTAAGATTTTGTGGCCACCCTGCAAGTGGCCCAGAGATTAACCTATCAATTTCAATGGGTAAGTAGCCAACTGTATTCTAGGCTGAAATTCAAGCAATTTTGGAATGTTCTGTTATATATTTACGCAGAAACTATAGATATTCAAATATACTGGGTTCCTGGCCATTGTGGAATTGATGGAAACGAGATAGCTTTTTTTTTTGAAAAATCACTGAGATATTGATGCTCTAAACCGGACCACTTTTCGTGACGGTAGTAAGGCGACTTTTTTTTTTAAATTGTACCCCTGTATAGAAAACCTTATATGTAGTCCTACGTCAAAAGAAGCAGCCCAAATGTTGGTCTTGGAAACTAACGTAGACAACATCAATTGCCCCCATGACGTCACGAGCGCCTCCTTCCATCCGACGCCTATGATTACGGCGTCGCATCATAACCGTTTCCAAGAGACAACAAGGCAACAACGATTGCATGCCTCTGCCTAAGACTGACATCGTCGTCGTCGTTTGGAGTCCGTCTGTTGATCTATTTCGTCTCCCTTCACCCATCATCCGGAAGTGTCACTTGCAAAAGAGAGGAAAACGAACTCAATAAAGCCATGTACAGCTACAACAACGTTACAGACTGGCAAAGTCGAGCTGATGGCCATTCGGTTTCGGAATTGAGCTGTCTTTATTATGCCTTGATGGATTTATCCCTGAAATGAAATACAAATTGTGTGTGTCCATTCCGACAGTTGTTCTTTGACAAAATACTAGGACATACGTCTTCGCAAATGCATCCGGTGTGAATTTTGTTTAGCATAAAATTCCCAAAGATTCCTCGGAAGGACAACAGACCATGTCTCAGTATCGTATCGTCAAACTGGATGGTCAGGATGTGGCAACATCCTAGCAAACCCATTCTATCACGCAACGACCTTCCTTCCTGTTTTCCTCAACCGATGACGTCTTCGTCGAAAATGGTGGCTCGCCGGCCTGCTTTGATATATTCAACCGCGAAACACCGTTCGTTGGTAGGCCGAGCATTCCTCTTCCGAATTCACTTTCATCCCATCATTCATTGCCTTAATCGAGACGGGTTTCGAACTACACCGAAACACCGCTAAACTGATCCAATGATCGTCGTTCGGAAGAAACCTCGGCAGCAGCAACCAGCAGCTGGCGGAAACCGTTGGTTTTCAATTTTTGGAAGATATCGGACTCCTACTGATTGACTGCGCGCGACGTCGGTGGGAGGCGGCTGGGGAAATGGTAACTGGAAACAAAACAAATTCCAAATCATTCACACTTTGATGGGTTCCCATCGGAATATGTTCCATTAGTACGGAAGGTATAGTTTGAGATGTTGTTGTTGCCGGCCATGAGTCGACAGAACGCGGCTTGCGGTAGTTATCAAAATGGAATTGGAGAAGAAGTGGACGATTAAATTGTTCGACTGATTTGCTCTATGGTGTGGCGTTCAGGTGCTGACAGGTACCGAAACAAAAACGTTAACTTCCTTCGGAAAAGATCTCGCTTAACTTATTAAAGAGTCGCAGTTTACCAGCTTCTGAAAGCCAATCAACCGTCGCTACGCGTTTGCTTTCGTTGACCATATTCTAGAGGTTTATGGAGACTCTAATGGAAGGGCTTTCCGGCGACGAAATTCCAGTGACACACTCACCTCAGCAGCAATTCCATCGCACCCAGAAGCCCCCGAAAGCTGAATAAGCATTACACTCGAACAAACAAATTCATAATACCCCGGTGTCGAAAGGATCTGACATTTTTCACCTAGACCAACCGGCGGAAAAGCGATAATGCCGTTTTTCCGACCCATCATTCCCCGTCCCTGTTGCTGTTGGATGGGCACGCCTAATTTCAAGCCACTCAGAAAAGATTTTCCCAAAGCCTTACATTTTTTTTCTTTCCCGCCCGGCAGTGTTTCATTCTCTTTGATCCAGTTTGAATGGTGGGGCAAAGGCAAGTCAGAGGAACAAAGACTCCACCGAAACCAACAAAGCACGCACCACGAAAGATTGGGGTAAGGAAGTGGCCATGCCGAAAGACCAATGATCCAATTCCGAGATCCGACCATTTCCCGACCAGCGGAAAAGAAAAGCCAGTGCAACAACAGGCCAAAGGACGGGACGGGACGGGGAACGGGAAAACGAGCAGCAAGGGCGGCAGGGGATAGAGCGGGTCCTTTCTGGCTTTGAACGGGAAATTCTAAAAGGCGCTCGTTCAACCAGCTGCAATCGAGAGGTGGGATGAGGAAAAAGATGGTTCGACTCAGGGAAAGGCGCTGGTTGAAACATAAAATCAATACCAGATTGGAAGTCAAACGCAAACGAAGTTTTACACTTGGATGTTGAAATGTTTTTCTTCTTCTTCTTCTTTGCTCTCTTCTAGCAATTGGATGAATGGGTTCGAGATTCTAGGCGGATGTCTTCGGAGCAACAACTGGGCTCTAACTAGCAGCAAGAGCCAGTCTTCTTCTCGAGAGAGCGGGTGAATGGAAATAAAATAATTCGGTAGAATAAGCTGAAACTGAAGTCTTACGACCTGTTGGAAGATTTACAAAGTGGTGTAACTTTTCATTGTGTGGCGTTTTTGTTCGTTATCGGTTCGAGTCAGTGAAATGGGAATTTTAAGGGCGTTTAGCTGTTATGATTATATTGCCAATAGAACTGTGTGATCTGTGAGTCTTGCAGCGTTGCTAGGCAACTTCAATGTTTTCAGTTTCAGTATAGTTAAAACAAATTAATGGCTCACACTCAATACCTAAGATTGCACCATAATAAGAATTATAAAACGTTTTTGACGAATCCTGGAAAGTGTGAGCTGTTTAGCGGAATACTTGTTACTAGAAAATGAGAAGAACAATTAGTATTTACATTTAATTCCAACTGCCTTTATTGCTTATCTTGACAGATACGCGTATTTCTTCTACAATGTGCTGACTTCTTCAGTGTCGTGTACTAATAGAGCGATTCCACGAACAAGTGGGAAATTTTTCCAGTTTTTATTTTTTGTATTTTTTGATTTGCATGAAACCTTGCATACAAGTTTTTGGGAAGAAAACGCTGTTTTGCATACTTGGTTCGCCATTTTGAATCTAGCCTTACTTATGAGAAGGGCCTATGAAAATGCACATGATATCTTCAAAAATTGTATCTCGGAAACGGTTTGTCCGATTGGTTTAGTGTCTTCGGCGAAATTTTAGACAATTGTTGGTGCTATATGGAGAAAAATATGCACGGTAAAAAAAGTTTGGTTTTTGTGTTTTGAACTAAAATATAGATTTTCCCTTAAAGTGACCTGTCAATAATTTTTTAATTATTCGTATGTTATAGCTGACTTAAAATGCTATCTAGTGCACAGTGAGTTGTTCTGGAGAAAAATAGGTTACAATGAAAAAAATTTAAAAATTACAATTTTCAAAAAAGCTATTAGGAAAAGTCAAAAAGTTTGACACCTAATTTTATGAAAGTACATCAAATTTGCAAGCAAAAGTACTTCGGTAACATTTTTCTAAGATGCACCATTTAGAAGATATTACTGATTTAATATTGATTTTTTGATAACTTAATAAGTTTTGGCCCTTTCGGATGTACTCCGTGTTTTTCAGTTTCAAAAGTATTTTTTTCGGAAAGATTGGAAAATTTTGAGTTAAAATGACACTGACAGCTTAAAGATTCGAGTGAAATTCTCTGCATTAAAAGTATTTTGAAAAACAAGTTACAAAATCCCACTATCAGGAACAATGATTTCTTCAAGTGATTTTTGGTGCGTTGTGCTGAAAACTGTCAGTGTCAGCGGGTCAGTGTCATTTTAACTCAAAATTTTCCAATATTTCCGAAAAAAATACTTTTGAAACTGAAAAAACACGGAGTACATCCGAAAAGGGCCAAAACTTATTAAGTTATAAAAAAAAACAATATTAAATCAGTAATATCCTCTAAACGGTGCATCTTAGAAAAATGTTACCGAAGTACTTTTTGCTTGCAAATTTGATGTACTTTCATAAAATTAGGGTGACAAACTTTTTTGACTTTTCTTAATAGCTTTTTTGAAAATTGTAATATTTTTAAATTTTTTTTTTTTCATTGTAACCTATTTTTCTCCAGAACAACTCACTGTGCACTAGATAGCATTTTAAGTCAGCTATAACATAAGAATAATTAAAAAATTATTGACAGGTCACTTTTAAGGGAAAATCTATATTTTAGTTCAAAACACAAAAACCAAACTTTTTTTTACCGTGCATATTTTCTCCATATAGCACCAACAATTGTCTAAAATTTCGCCGAAGACACCAAACCAATCGGACAAACCGTTTCCGAGATACAATTTTTTGAAGATATCATGTGCATTTTTCATAGGCCCTTCTCATAAGTAAGGCTAGATTCAAAATGGCGAACCAAGTATGCAAAACGGCGTTTTTCTTCCCCAAAAACGTGTATGCAAGGTTTCATGCAAATCAAAAAATATGAAAATTACTCGTTGCTGAAATGATATAGAACCGCTCAATAAAGGGTGTTCCGATCAAAATTTGCTCAAAAAGTAATGAGTGTGCAGGGCTGGTAGCAGGTCCCTTTTTAGTGACCTGGTCACTATTTTGAGCCTAGTCACTAAAAAGTCACTATTTGCATCCAAAAGTCACTAAAGTCACTATTTTCGGAAAATAGCCACTAAAGTCGCTATTTTTGTACCGCTGATTGTGAAAAGTTAAAAAAACCACTTGTACCTACTGTACAATAGGCAACCAAATTATGCGATCTGGTCGCACTATATAATGTCGAGAAATATACACCAAAAATCTAGATGCCCTGGCAAACGCTGTCCCGCCTGAATGTCCTGGAAGACCAATTTAAATTACGACATAATCTTAACTTAACTTAATCTAACTTAACTTTGTATAGTCCATAAAGTTATTGTTTCGATTGTAGACCTTAAGATTTGAAGGACAGTTTGAATTACCTGAAACTAACAAAGTTACCCAAGTAACCACAAGCATTATATTATTGCACTTATTCAACTCAAAATTAGCATCGGTAATGCGGGATCGCATCAATATCAAGTAATGAAGCGTTAGAATGTAGTGATGCATTACCAAAGCAATAATGCTACTTTAGCAATGTCTTATGGCATTACAAAAGGTATAGCATTTGTTCGATCTTAGTGGGGCCCTTTCAGCTTTAACTTCAATGATGCACTAGACGTAATGCATATGCCCGATATATGCATGCTATTACAGCCTCGAGGTTACTTGGGTATCCTATGATGTCTGAGGACATTTTAGAATATTAATTGAATATGTTTGAATATTTATCGTAGCTTTGTATAGCCCAAAAGGCTACGGTTATTACCGTAGATCTTAAGTTCTGAACTCAAGGTCAGTTTTTAGAAACCTGAACATCCCGAGATAATTTGATAGTGACTGGTGAGCTTACAGTAGCTTCATTGAATGTGTTTCAATGCATATCGTAACTTTTCATAGATTATAAAGCTAACTTTACGACTATAGATCCTAAATTCTGGCACTCAAGGGCAGTTTTGATGACCTAGATATCTAATTATTTGGTGACCTTTAAAAAATTCACTTCAGCCCAAAACGCTGAAGGTTTTAATCTAAAATTTAAAACTTAAAATCTATCGCTGGATGTAGATTTTATGTTTTGAATTCCAGGAAAGTTTGGATAACTTAGAACATCCGAAGATTATCTCATAATGTCTGTTGTTCTTTCAACATATTCAATGAATATGTTTCAATACACGTCGAAGCTTTGCAAAACCCAGAAAGCTTTTGTTACAACTGTAGTAGGTCCTATGTTCTGATCTAAAGGATAGTTTGAATAACCTGGGACATGTCATACTGCTTCATAATGTGTTTGTCTTGAAGAATATCAATTGAATATGTTTGAATATTTTTTGTAACTTTGTATTGCCTCAAATTTACTGTTATAACTGTAAATCTTAAGTTCTGAATGCCAGTTTGGATGACCTTGACCATCTCAAGATTATCTTAAATTGTATTTTTAAGTTCGAAAATATTCACTGAATGCACTTTGTGTAGCCCAAAAACTATTGTTACTATGGTAGATTTCAAGTTCTGAACTCCAGGACGGTTTGGATTACCTAGAGGATCTCAAAGTTATAAAATAATGACTGTTGACCTTTCTAAAGGTTCATTGAATTTGTTTGAATACAGATGGTCACCATATAAAGCTAAACTACTGTTATAACTGCAAATTTTATGTTTTGAACATAAGAACAGTTTGGTGTACCTAGAAATTCCTAGGTTGTCGCATTATGTATTCTGGCCTACCACGCTATTCAATCATTATTGTTAAATACGTATTTGCACACTCTAAACACCTACTGTTACAACTATAGATCATATGATATGAACTCAAGGACAGTTTGGATGACCTACATCATCCCCGTTTATCTCATGATGTTTTTTCACGTTCGAAAATATTCACTGAATATGGTTGAATACGTAGCGTAACTTTGTATTGTCCAAAAACTGTAGTTACTACTGTAGATCTTAAGTTCTGAACTCAAGGACAGTTTGGATGACCTAGAAGATCATAAAGCTATCAAATAATGACAGTTGACCTTCCAAAAGGTTCATGCAATATGTTTGAATACAAATTATATCCTTATATAGCCCTAAAAGCCAATGTAGATCTGAACTTTTGAACTCAAGTACATTTTGGAAGATCTAGAACCTATCAGAAAGGTATAAAAATATATAACATTTATCAACGAGAATTTAACAATACGTATGCATATGATAACATTCTAGAACAACGCCTTACACTTTTAATAAGGCATTTATTTTTTCTTCCTGAACTCCTTAATATTCAGGATGCTCTAGGTCGTCACCATCCGTTTCATGCAGTGAAAGCTCCAAGTATGTTATGAAAATCACCAAGTTACTTCCGATTCAGGTCAACTATGATCTTCTTAGGGAACGTCCATTAATTACGTCACGCAAAAAATGACTTTTTAAAAACCTCCAGCCCCCCCCCCCCCCACTCTTGTCACGTTTTTTGTATGGACCTTCACATTTTTTTTGTATGGATCGTCACGTTTTCCCAAACCCCCCCCCCCTCCCCCCTAACTGCGTGACATAATTACTGGACCTTCCCTTATTGACGAATGGAACTTGTTAAAATGCTAGGTCCTGACCTTGAGTGCATAGTACCGAATTGAAGAGTATTGGAACCAGTTGTTTACTAAGAAAACGGCTGTAGGTGAGCCTAAATACCCTCAGGCGATTAAGGTGGTGAAAACAGCTTCACATGGCAACGGCTCAAAAAAGGAATCGAGAAGCAAAATATGTCAGAAGTAATTCTATCACAGGCCATGCCTTCAGCCGCGTTTCAACCGTGCGTATAGATCTGTCTTTGCAAAAACGAGCTGCGGACCAAGTGCAGGAGGTCATGGAGAGAAAAAAGTTGCTTGATTATAGGTTTTTTTTTCGAAAAAAAAAACCAAAAAGTCATACTGGGCTACAGTATTATTCATTTTTGCAAACGGGGGTGATCACTTAGTTCATTTTTACTGTACTTAGACAGCAAATTTATAAAAAAATTAAAAATTACTAAAATTTGGAAATCACTTTTTAGTCACTATTTGGTCACTTTTTGGTCACTATTTTTATTATTTTAGTCTATAAAGTCACTATTGTTTATCCATAAATCCGCTACCAGCCCTGAGTGTGAGTCGATCAAAGTTTTTACTAATAAGTCAAATTCTTTTTCTTTTTCAAGTTCAATTAATATAGAATACAGAAGAAATATTCAGTTAAGCTTCCTTTTTACCGAATGCGAATTGCTGGGTCTTTCGTTTGACATCTGCCATAAGATTTTGTACAGTCTCCTTGTCCACTTAATTCGCCGCAGAACGCCAGTTTGCCTTCAACTGTTTCTTGCTCACAACAGCTTTTTGAGTCTTCTTAAGGTTCCGTATTGACGATGGCCCAATATTGTTCGATTGGGCGGAGCTCTGGCGTGTTGGATGGGTTCATTTCCTTGGGCATCACCTGAACGTTGATGGCAGCATACCACTCCATGGCCTTTTTACGTAATTGCAAAATGCCAAATCCGGCCAAAATAGAACCGAGCAATTGTGTCGCTTCAGGAAAGGCAGTAGACGTTTTTGTAGGCACTCGTTCAGATAAATTTCCTGGTTGACGGTTCCGGTCTCAATGTAAACGTTGCTCTTCAAGCCACAGGTACACATGGCCTCGCCACACCAGATATTTCTTCGCGAACTTTGACAGTTCAATGTGCTTGAACATATCTGCCACCTTTCCCTGCCCGGTTGCCGTATAAAATTCTTGTCCAGGAAGCTGTTGAAAGTCTGCCTTGGCGTAAGTTTCATTGTCCTGTACCACGCAATCAAACTTGGTCAGCATCGTGGTCGTGTACAACTTTTGCGATCGTGCTTTGGCTGACGTGTTTTGTTTATCGTCGCGATTCGGGGGTCACCACTTTCTTATAAATCGACAGTCCACACGAGAAATAATGTGTTCCTCTAAACGAGAAAAACAGGTCATGATTCCATGAATATGTTGTGTTTTCGTGTTATGAATATACACCATGAACCATATTCATAATGTCATGAACTGTTTTCCCGCCGCAATGAAATCATGAATAAATCGGGTCTAAACCATGAGCTGAATTCCTGATACTGAAAACTTTGTTCATGAATGTGGCTTATCTACTTTATCGACTCTGAATGTATACAAAAAATAAACCCACTGTTAGGATTCGAACGTAGTGTTGATGTGGGAAGCTACAATAGTACTTGGTGGTTGTACTCACTACGTTATAGTTATTCTTGAAAAGACTCTTGACTAATGAATCTCATTATACAACTTTAGATTAGAGGCAAAACAAGACTTCCTATGTTCATGACTTGCATCTGCCATTTCAATAATGA
>JASCZW010009467.1:0-42273 GCA_034211315.2 Aedes japonicus | reverse complement strand
TCAAAATTTTCAAAATCCATCATGGAATGCTTCTCAGTTTACCAAATTCGCAGAGACTTCAACATTCTTAAAAATCCACAAAATAATCACATAATTTTACGCCAAAAACCAATCAATAAACCTGAACCAATGGAGGTTGAGCCATCGATGAGGTCAAGGCAAATAAATTATGCAAATAGACCACCAATTCCAAATTCAACATTCAAACAATGAATAACGAAGAGCATTCAGAAATAGATCTATATTTTGAAGAGATACCATACTTATCGGAGGAAAGTTGTTCCGAAGGATTGTCCACCGAGAAAGATATGTCACTGGAAATGCATATCAGGAAAAAGATGAAGACTCGCAGCGATTTTGTAAAGGCTGCTGATACAGGCGTTTAATGAGAGACCAGGCAACGACTGAGCGAATTAGCTGACTGCCAATTGGACAAGTGGAGTAGGTTGAAGTAACCCTATGGCAGGTGGCCTGTTCAACGCTACCTCGAACCGTTCAAAACTCTTGCCAGCCGAGGATATGTGCCCCCTGGTGCTCAGGTACGAGTAAATACCGATCGACACTTCTTAACGATCGGACCGGTAAGCAGCAACAAAGTTGCCATCCAACAATGTGGCCTTTCGCAGGAGGAGAAACCGGAGTGATCGTAAGAAATGATCTTTCGTCCCATCGACGGGTCCTTTATCGTACTCGTGGTGGTATTCCTTTGCTTCCGATGGAGACGAAACGCAATATGCAACGTCAAGAGCTGAGTGTATGAACGGATGATGATATCCGACACCCGGATGACGAACCGCGAAGGATGATGCCGCGCCTTTGCTCGCGTGGTAGATGTAATAGTTCAATGGAAATTGGAAGTAATCAAAGTCAGAAAAGGTCCGCAGCGACCCGAATGCTGAAAATGCAACATCAACAGAAAATGTGGCACCAGCACCATAGCTTCACCATTCTCGAACGAAGGAATTAATTCATTTCAATGTGGTCCTTAGGAATCGGAGAAACCAACGAAGAGACGATCGGAAATGATTTGTCATCCCACAACGTCATCTCTTGCTGATTGAATGGTGCCTTCATCCTTGGTTGCGGTCTAATCTCGTTTTCGGTTTTAAACCTGGGTAAGGTCTGACTCTGACTCGCAATTACCGAACGAAACCGGATCCAGAGTCTAGTCAGAATGATGGTATTAGCGCAAAACATAAACATTTTATTTTGACAGTTCATGTTTGTGTGTATTGGTGAATCCAGGTTGGACCTCGAATGAAGTTGAGAGCGAACCTCATCGATGTTGGGTCGGATCCAGAGCGGATCCAGATCCGACCCGATTGAATGAAAAAACGTTTTGAGAGCGGTTAGGGCGGACCTAGGGCGAACACAGTTCCGCACTGGCAGTAACCGAAAACGACATTAGTTTACCGATGGAGGGTAAACACAAACCGCCTGCGGCAGCTAGAAAGCAGCGTGCAGCAACAACGCCTCGATGGAGTCAGCTTGATATGACCATACGAACCAAAGAAATCCGAAACCCAGATGACGACGCTGCGTAAGATGACGCCGCACCCAACGCCAATGCACCATAGAAGTCTTCGTGTCAAAATACGAAATATATTCATTCTATGCGTATTCGCGTTCGAAAAAATACGAAAAAATATGAAATCAAGCTGAACAATGCATAAGGTCCTACGTAACATTGAGAGATTCACTTCGTCGACTTTCTCTTTGGTTAATAGCTTGTCTATTAAACTATTTGCTGATGTTTTCTACGTATTGGATCCTTCATTACACTTAATACTACCATACTGTATGTTGAAAATACTTGAACATGTTTTTACACAGCCGTAGGAGCGCAAAGAGAGTCTTGAAATATATTCACTCTATACGTATTCGCGTTCGAAGTTAGACCTTTATTTTCCTTATCACAAATCCGAGTTTCCGACAGTCATCGGGTTGTCGGTCTGTCTGAAAGTGGAAAAGTGAAATAGGTAGGTTTGCGATTTTCCCCTCATGTAATTTCAGAAATGTTGAAAATAAAAACAACAATAATTGTGTTTGAATATTAAAAATATCAATGAAAATTTTTATGCGTGTATTATTGGAGTGATTTGCCATGGACGTGATAATAACTCGTAAGAAGGTTATTCGCGTAGAGCCGTGTTCAGACTAAATCGTAGTAGGTACATGTGCGTGATCGATTCAGTTATTAAATGTTGACGAATTTTGTAGAGCGCAATTTTACTGGCGCGAGTGAGTAATGTTGAAACGAATGATCGAAGCTTCGAACCTCGATCAGGTCACGACAGTTCGGTTGCGCGACAGCTCTTACGGGAGCGGGGCCCGCTTCCGAACATCAGATCAAAAACAACAAGACTACGGGTTTTATTCGAAAGAAAAAGACTGTTCAGTAGTCCTATGGACAGCGAACCATTTTAGACCACATCATTACCAGGATTTTTGGACACCAACTAATGTTATTACACCGAGGAGGAGGTCGATGAACCTACAGAAAATCCAGAAAACAAAAATTAGAAAATAGACTATGCAATCAAAGAACACGAACTTATAAGAGATAAACAACCAATCAAAAGTTGTTTTTATCATCTCGATACCGTTTCTGAGAAAAGACTGATTTGTAAAATAACTATGCGAATTTTTCGCTATAAGAATAGCTATATAAGCCAACCTCGAAGGGGCTAGCGCCGAAAGACAAGTCAGACGCATCTACAGTAGATGGGAAACGATTAACGATTTATTAATATCGTGAAAAAACCGAGCCACTACGCAAAGAAACTGAAAACAATCAGCTCAATTATGCTAAATGTTCCCATTTGATTTCTGAGTGCCAATATCCGTATGAGAAACTTCTGTATATATTAAAGGTGGCAGCAGCGTTGAGTTCGAGAGCTAAATCAGATTCAAATCTAGAAGAAAAACCTCCGTCGTCGACTGGAATTGAACTCAGACCCACTGGGGTGCTAAGTAGCAGTCACGTTTACCGCTACACCACCGACGACGGCACACAATAAGCATCA
The DNA here is from genome assembly GCA_034211315.2 of Aedes japonicus. Lineage (NCBI taxonomy): Eukaryota > Metazoa > Arthropoda > Insecta > Diptera > Culicidae > Aedes > Aedes japonicus. Next base: position 39,247 of record JASCZW010009467.1, on the reverse strand, counting down.
AAAGTTTATAATTTTGTTCAAGAAACTGAATAGGATAAAAGCTTTCTCAGTTATTGTAAAGAGAAGTTAAAGAAAGAATATATTTCGTTTGTTTGAAAAGGTAGAGTTGGTAGAAAACCTTTCATTTATTTCAACTAGTCCATGGTATTGGATGGAAGTAAACTAATTATACGGTGTGATTGTATCAAACCGATTAATCAGTAAACATGTACTTAAGTCGAAACCAGCCAGTGTTATTTTACACGACGTGTGAGGTGAGAGGACTCGTTTCTAACTACGAGGTGACTCGTGCAAATCAAATGGAAGTTTAGTGGAAAAAAAATCCATAAATATTAATTTGCAACACGATAGTGTATACACTTTAATGAAGACACTGTTAGTGCCAGGGGGCTAGTCACTCTGCCACATTGGGTTTATGTTTCAGTGTGTCGGAAGGTGCTTTTGTGTTTCAACTCATCTGTCAATACTACAATCGAAAATTTATGCTTATTGGCAACCGTGGACTTTTTTGACGAATAATTCACGCACACTTATGCATCAATCTAAATCACATGAGTGCAAGCAAGAGGGAAATAGAACAGTGAGAAGACAAACAATCGATTCGTGTAAGTGATGTCAGGAATGAATTTATTTTTCATGTTGTGGCGGATTGTGTTTTTTAGGGTGGTAACACAAAGTGGCCGAGTGATTTGCCCCCTGGTTAGTGCTCCAGTCAAAATTGTCCACCTACCGTAGTGCCGAAGTTTATGTGGGGTTATCAAATCACAAGCTAGGCACGTCACCTGTATGTGAAAAAGCTGAACTAGAAGATAGGCGATTAATACTTTTTCTGAGAATTCGACGATGGCGGCTTCCCCTGGCGTTTGGTATCGTTGCACCAAAACATAGAGCAATATTGCAGGAGCCGTCTGCCTCGAGTGCATGGGTAGCAATATTAATAAAACACACTAGAGAACGGAACAACCTGTTTTGGATGGGCGACGAATGAACAAAATTTAGGAAAATAACCCATTTGGTTGAGAATTAGCATACCGGATTTACGGAGTTGAGAGCCGAGATTTCGAAAAACAAAAAGTAGGTTGCAAATGCATTGTCGAAAACGAACAACCAAGTTGCAACGGCCACAGACTCGGGAAAATCGGGAAAATCATCGGGAAATATGCGGGTTAAAGTCGTGAATTTCAAAATCCATCGGGAATTTTTGTCGTTTTACACCTGTGCTCACACCTTTTTCAAATTGATAATTTGAGTAGAATCTGTGTTAATTTCCGGCAAACTTTGGTAAATATGTGTTAGCTACAGTTTTTTTTATTAATTCGATCAAGACTTTTCATTTGGGCCTAACTGACAAACGTAAACAATGGCTTTTTGTGCGAATTTCTTGTCATTAAAAACTCGTCTATTCAATTCGCCATGGTCATTTCGAAGAGGAAGTGTTCAACTAGCCGATTAAATTGGAGGCTAACATAGGTAGCCATTGTACCACGAGAAATTTACGGAAGAAGCCTTTGTTTACGTTTGTCAGTTTTGTCCGAATTAAAAATCTTTGTTGAATTATGCCATTCGTTGTGCCATTGCCAAGTTATTACGTCACCTGTACTAATCCTGATGTTATGATTTACTTCACATAGCTAAAGAGCGTCTGGAAATGTGTCTGGAAACGTTGACAAAGTGAAAGAAGAATTTACGCAGCAGACGATAATTAATTATTTTTTTCCATTTGCACTAAGTTATCTGCCCATATAAATCTGCCATATTTTAATTGCTAGACCATCAACCCGACTGTTAACTTGATAGAGCTCGTCTTTGTAGATGCATGAATCGAAAGTTGTGCATCCTGTATCTGCGATTTGAATTTCACATCCAGTATAGTCTGAATCAGTTTATACTCGAAAGCCTCGAATGCTTTACCGCAGACATTCAAGCTCGAACAGAACACTTCAAATTTGTTGTATAATATTTCAAATCTAATAATCTTGTACAGTGCCTAGTCAACTTATTACTACAATAAATCTGACAGTTTGACTGGCAACCCATTTTTCCCTTACCAATAAAAACAAATCGTTGGTACCATCTATTAGCTTATTGCTACTTGATATCTTGACATCCATTTTACACGGGTAAATTAGATGAAGTCGAATGTCTGTCCTTGGCTTTACTATTTTTCTTCGATGTTTATCCTTCTGGAACCATAAATGATCGATGACTTATATAGAAAAAAAAATTGATCTCATTAGCAAAATGGGAGACTAAACAAAATAACGCAATACGCAAGAAGCCCTATTGGCAGCTGTTATCCGTCATTTTGTCTAATTGAAGCAAGTATTCCAGATTGAACAATTTCCTCAAAAACTTCAAAAATGTCTATTAATCCAAAAATGTGAAAATGTTCACTCATTTTCCCAGTCGGGAAAATTAGACACAAATGCGGGAATTTTTAAATTCAGATTTTGTGGCCACCCTGTAGTCACTAGCACTGTTAACTACCTATCAAACCGGTTCCCAATTTATTCTGGGTTTGTTTCTCCCGTTTTCACCCTAACGCTTACATTAGAAAAAAAGAAGAGGCAAAGATCACCGATTTTTCATGCAATTATAGGGTGTCTCAGAAAGTCTAAGCACGATTTTAATGCGGCTCTGTTGCCACTTTTTAAAAAGCTGATCATTACTGTACATCATTGTTTACGTTTCAATCTGTAACTCTGTGAGTCTCAAATGCCGGTTTTCATGAAAATACGAAGCCTTTCGCCGGAAAAGCACAAATGGTGCACTTTGCCCAACGTTTCACTGAGTCGGTTGGGTGTGCATCGGAAAAAATCGTAACGCGATTCGGAAGTATAGTGAGGAGTCTTCCTTTCAGGATAAGAAAAAACCTGAATGTACATCGGGCCCTGTGGACCAAAACCTGGACCGGAAAATGACGTAAAGCCCGTGAAAAAGATATATCCGTTCGAGATATGGTCAAAAAGCTGAGAACAAACACGAAATGGATTACAGACTTTTAAGAAGCTGAAGAAGCCAAAACGAACTGTTAAGTGGAAAATCGGCATGCATTATTATGGATGATGAATCCTACGTAAAATTTGATCATAAGACGCTTCCGGGTGACCAGTTCTACACGATCTATGCTGGTCAAACTTTTGACGATGCCGATATGTTAATTTTTACCGAAAAACTCGGTAACAAGCAATGGTTTGGCAAGCAATTTGTATGTGTGGAATGCACTCAAATCCGCTTGTAACAACCGATACGATGACTGCTGATGTTTACGTTTGTCAATTCTTGGAGCAGCGCCTGCTCCCCATGATGCGGCATCAGTGCATTACGAGAAGAACACGGTAAAAAAAGCCAACGAAGTCGAACTCGTACCCAAGGAGATGAATCCTAACTGTACCCAGGCAAGCTCAATTGAAACAGGCAAGATCAATTAAATGCAGCGGATTCCATCAGAACTTCCATCAAAAATATCAAACATCATTAGCAAACAGTCTGTGCTGAAGCCAATGAGTAGTGTTAGATCAAAAGTCCGCTCTTTAACGTACGATTAACTGGGTCTCGGAAATGTTCCGCTGAACATTCTATTAACTATTCTTCAGTGCAGCGTGATGAAAACCAGATCATTGTGAGCGGAGTTGCAAAGAATTTTTCCAGAGAAAAGGTATTGGTTTAATGCCAATATCGACGCTATGGATTCCATAGAGAAGCGGAAGTGAACCGAGTGCATTCGAACTAACTGTCAGTTAGTGTAGCGAAGCGAAAATGACGTCTCCAGGTCAAAGTAATAGCTATTCAAAAGCCTGGCAAACCAGCGTCTGATCATAACTCATACCGTCCGATTGCTATGCTTGCATGTATTAGAAAATGATCCTTCGAAGGCTCGATCACTGGGTCAAATCGAATAACTTGCTATCAAACACACAATTTGAATTCCGTAAGAGCAAAGGAACAAATGATTGTCTAGGCTGCTTTCCTCAGATATTCAACTTCAGTATTTCTGGACATTAAGGGGGCTTTTGAATCAGTTTCCATTGAAATCCTGTCAGAAAATTTGCAGAGATGTGGACTTCCCGGAATTTTAAATAATTTTTTGTACAATTTGTTGTCAGAAAAGCAAATGCACTTTCCACTTGGACAACTGACAATTATAGAATAAGTTACATGGGCCTGCCCCAAGGCTCATGCCTTAGTCCCCTTCTTTATAACTTTTACGTCAAAGATATTGACAATTGTTTGGCAGAACAATGCACGCTTTGACAATTTGCTGAAGACAGTGTGGTTTCTTTAAGAGGATCACGTGCCGTCAACTTGCAAGGACCATTGCAAAATTCTCTAGCTAACCTATCTTCTTGTGCTAGGAACCTCGGGATCGAATTCTCACCGCAGAAAACTGAACTGGTAGTGTTTACTCGAAAGCGGAACCCAGCCCAACTGCAGCTTAATCTTTTGGGCAGAAACATTACCCAATCGTTATCTTTCAAATACCTTGGGGTCTGGTTTGATTCAAAGTGCACTTGGAATGCCCACATTACGTATTTGAACCAAAAATGCCAAAAGGGGATCAATTTTCTCCGTTCAATTTGTGGCACATGGTGGGGTGCTCCGGAAGACCTCATAACTCTTTAATAAAACAACTATTATCTCTGTTCTAGAGTATGGCTCTTTTTGCTTTGTCTCAGCAAGAAAAAGTCACCTTATAAAATTGGAACGAATTCAATATCGTTGTCTGCGTATTGCTCTTGGCTGTATGCACTCAACGCATAACATGAGTCTCGAAGTTCTGGCAGGAGTAAAACCCCTCCAGAATCGGTTCTGTGATGTGTAATAGAAAATTTTGAAGAAATGTTAGGGCTGAACACACAATCTCGATTTATGAGAATTTACCACCACTACATACCGTCGGATATGTGTCTTCCGTGCTAAACTCCAGACCGTGCTCACTTCACCTATAGCAGTTCCTCAATTCATTATGATCTTTCATGAAACAAGCATCTCATTATTATTCCGCTTATTTTTACTGAAAAGTACCAACGGCGATTCTGAAAAAAAAAAAAGGGGTTTTCACTTATGGGTCGCGCCTCCTTGGATCCACTGGCTTCGGTGTCTACAATGAAAACCCTAGCGCCTTCCACAAACTTCAGGAACCTTGTTCTGTATATATTGCTGAGCTGGCTGCAATCAACTTCGCATTGGGGCTCTTCGGTCGATGAAACCTAGTAGACACTCATCTTGTTTCCTTTCAAAACTAAGGGAACAGATGAGTGTGCTGGTCGAAAGATCACATTTGATCACCTTTGTATGGGTCCCTTCACATTGCTCAATCCCAGGCAATGAGAAAGCGGACTCGCTCGCAAAGGTACCCTTTCGAGTTGGCGAACCGATTGGGACACTGGAAACCTAGGACGGCTGTTACATTCCATCATTCCTATTGTTTCATCGAGGGTGTGGTTTCAGGACCTGCACGTTAGCCGTGATTTCATCTTTGTGATAAGTAGACTTGTGTCCAAGCACTACCAGTTAGATGCACATCTCTTTCGAATTAACCTTGTGGACAGCAATCTTTGCCGGTGTGGATGACGGTTATGATGACATCGATCACGCAGTCTGGCCATTGCATGGATAATTACGCCGCCAGAACGCAACTCTTGAATATCCTAGAGGTCCAAGGAAGACAACCTTATGTTTCTATAAGAGATGTGTTAGGATCTCGCGATCTGTGCTATATGCAATCGATTTTGTGCTTCTTCAAATGTCTAGTATAAGAATTTAATCTGCTCCTGTTTTTTGCTTTCTTTATTCATTAGTTTGTGTTTGTTTTGTTCCCAAATCTTGAGGAGTCTCGTCGTCGGTCAATGGTCGACGGCTCGCCCAACCGGCTGAATGAATTAAGGGAGCCCTGACCATATCGCACAAAGTTAAAGTGCTGGCGGCAACTACAGAATCCCATTTCCATGTTCCTCTGGCCAACCCATCCCCAACAAATGTCACCCATATTAACCTCGGGTAAACAGCGAGTAAACGGCCCTAGCCCTGCTAATATTAGTATTAAGTTATTGCACTATAAAAAAAAATTATCGGCTCCGTAAAGCTAACGCAATTGAGCCTCCCAAATAAATGAACTGGTAAAAAAAAAATTTGATTTCATTTTTACTCGGAACTCAACCACAACTATGATTGAAAAATGTTGCCAGAACCTCGTTAAGCATTGTAAGTGTTCAGCTATTTTTGGAAAGTCGTTGAAATTTCGGATTTTCCGAAAAGAACAATAACTTCTTATCAAGTTCACTATAAGCCGCAGTTTGGGAAATAAATTTGGCATGAAGATATTCCAATTATCGTTTGACACAACATTGAAATGCTAATACAGGGTGCGGCAGAAAATAATTCAAAAATGTTCAAACTTGAGTATTGGGTTAATTCGTATAGTTAGTGACTAATTTCTGTCGAAAGTGTATTTGTTTATGTCTACTTTCAAGTGCTGCATTCAAACATTCTTTTTGTTTTATTGCAAATTCGTCAAAATGTTCGCGAAAGAAGTGACCACCAGTTTGTTGCTTGCCCAGAAGAAGCCGAAAGAGATTGCCAAGGTGGCAGGGTGGCAACAGTTTACCGCATAAAAAAGTATCTGCAGGATGGTCCTAAGCAGCGGAAGCCGGGAATCGGTCCGTGCAAAAATTGCTCGCAACCCGGTGCGTTCCATAAGGAAACTAGCAAAGGAAGCCAATATTCGGGAGAAATCCATGCGGAGAATCATCAAAGAAGACCTGCATGCATCTTCCAGAGCCAGAGTGAAACGCCACTCGATTACGGACCGGGTCAACGAACTACGAGTCTTTCATTGTTGAAGAAGGAAAAAATGATAATCCTGTTCTCCGACGAAAAGCATTTCAGCATCGACGCTGTGGCCAACAGCCGCACGGACCGGTTCATTTCACCGCAGAAAATGGAGAACGTTCCGAAAAAAGTGAAATTCATATTTCGAACCAAACATCCGGCTGGTGATGTTTTTCTTGGTGGCGTCCAACGGTTTGAAAATGCCGCCTGTTTTCATTGATGCTGGAGTTAAAATCAATACCGAAGTGTATATCGGTATTTTAAAGGACCAAGTGCTTCCCTGGGTGAAGGCCAACTTCTCCGAGGACCAAAACGTTGTCCTACAGCAGGATGAAGCGTCGTGTCACACGTCCAATCGAACCCAACAATGGTTGAACGATAACATGAAGTTTTGACCGAAGGATTTGTGGCCCCGTAGCGGTCCAGATCTTAATCTGTTGGATTATTCGATGTTGAAACACGAGCCTGCAAAACATCACACCCGACCCTAGTGTGAAAACCCTGAAGTCAACCATAACACGCACATGGCAGCCAATGCCGGAGGACTACGTCCGAAAGGCATGCTCTGGCTTCCGGCGTCGGCTCGAGGATGTTATTAATAAAAATGGAGGACACATTGAATAAATTTGTTTAAAAGGACTTTTTGAGAACAACTGCACTCGAAAATGTTGATATTATTGCTTGAATTAGTTGAAAATGGGATTTGAAAGAGTTAGAACAAATTTCGCATTATTTTCTACCGCACCCTGTATTATCTTAAAAACATTGAGACTTCTTCAGCTTTGTTATCGAAAATCTTCTCTAGCTCAAAATCTACCATTCTTATCTGAACGTAAAATCCTGTAAGTGACGTTTTTATTTTTTACTATTCAACACGAAGCACACACGCTATATCTTATTGCAACATTATTTGTCTATATTTATTGTATCGGGCCAAGTATTCTTACTGCGTAACAAACAAGTCCACTACTATTTCGCCCTCTGGGCAATCTCGCGAGTAGTAATAATTCTCAGTGCGTGTGTTTTTTTTTTGTTTTGTTATAATAACTACTGTTGGCTTCGCCCGAGAAAAGTCGAGAAGCACAAATCGTTGACCGTTGTTTAACGAATGAGCCAACAGCCGGTGCATTTCCACTCTTCTCTGGTTTACACCCCTTGTTTCGTTTACATGTAAGTAGCGTCAGATTTTCCTCTATCATTTGGTTAATATTCGATTAAGTTACTTGATTGGAGTTCGGTTGTGCTATTTATTTATGCATTATTTGTGTGGTTTATCACTACGCGGTTCGATACGGGTAGATTAATTATGCTGTGACAGACACACACATACGTTATTCTAGTTTACACAAACACACCCATGTAGGTATTAGTAGTTTTCTGATTACGCAGTCGCTCCGGACTACCGAAGCAGGACTGAAATACTGCTGATTACTGCGTGTCTATGTATCTATGTATGTATGTATGTACGTTTCAATTGACTGTTTCAAATTGTTTTTTCTTCTTCTTCTTTCTTGCGGGTTAAAATATCTCACTCATCACTTTCACTTAAAAGGAAAGACAGTTGTTGAAATGTTGCACTTGGCAGAGAGATGTCTTAAAAACTATCGCAAAGTATGTAAAATATAGATATTCTAAAATCATACGGAGGGCTGCTGGCGAGACCATTTGGATTGATTACAGGTCGGAAAGTAGGCAATGTACTTACAGAAAAAGCGTAACTCACAATTTACACAGGAGCAGATGAAGAAGACGGGGATCGCCGGTCGGGGCAGTTTCATTACGGTTCGTGCCACCGGACGAAATCCTCCAGCGTTCGGGGAACTTGATTTCGGTACGGAATACCGAACTTGGTGATCACCGTCGAGCAGAGACACTTGAGACTGATGTAATTCACCAGCGGAATGTCGTTGACCGGATTCATGGCGATCAGCGACATCGGACGATCGTCGTTTCGATTCGGTTGATCCAGATGGGCACCGTACTCCAGCAGGGTGTGGACCAACTGGAACGAGAAATGGTTGTTTGAGTATCCGACTTTAATTTCAATCGACGATTTCCGAAACTCACCTCTCTCTCGTAATTATACGGCATCGATGCCACGAGCAACGGGGTCGATTTGCTCTCATTCTTGGCATTTACGTGGGCGTCGCATTCCAGCAGCAGTTTGGCCACGTTCAGATTCGGAAAGATCACCCGCAGGCTGCTGTCGTCGGTGAAGTAACCGCTTTTGATCACATTCAACCGCGAAACAGACAAATGCAGCAGCGTATCGTTCGTGATGGCACTGCGGATGTTATTGCGCACCAATTGCCGGACGGATTCGTTGACCAGTTCCCGTTCGTCATCGCTTTTGGCCGTCGAGATCAGCAGGTGCATCAGATGTGTTAGGCATTTCAGGATGCGGTCGAAGTTTTCCTGCTGCTTCCGGTGCACCGGGCGAATGTTGAGCAACTGGCGAGCATCTGGCAAATGGGAGGAATGAGCGATTTAGAAATAATCGTTTAAAATCGAACGGAGTTACAATATGTTTCGTCCACAAGCGATGACAGCCTTTTCACGTCTGAAACAAATCATTACCAAAGAAAGACGATCATCGGCTGTAGCGCTGTTTGAATTCAAAACTGCTGACTTGTTTATGTTATGTCTTGATAAAATATGCTACACCACCGGGGCACTGGCGTGTGTTTGAGACGCACGTTCTAAGCTATCAGTTCTAGCATGGTTCAGTAATAACTGAATGACAGTCTAAAATGAATGATCATTATTGTTGACGACAGCAATTTTGTTATCTAAGCAGGCCTTTCCTAACGCTATTGAAAGTGTTCTTAGCACCAATTTTACCACAATAAAACTGTTGATCGGGATCGATTGATGTCGTTACGACAGTGATGACTGACCCAAATGTTTAGCTGAAAATTGTTGATTTCGCTTCAAATATCGGTGGTGTCCCCAAATAATATTCTGCATTGTATTCCTAGCAGTAATAGAAATTCAGCCAAGTGCATCTGCATTGATATTTTCAATTCAAAATGGCTTCCGCCATATTTTCCTTAATCAATTTTCCTCCAACCCTGTTTGGGAATAAGCAATGAAAAAAACCCCATTACAGTCAAGATTCATGTATGACGTTTACCTGGATACGGGAGTATCCCGGTTGGCATAACTGCCATCGTTCTAGGCAGTTAGATGCAATATTATCAACAATCAATATGTAACTAGCGATTTGAAATTGGTTCACTGTTGTAGAACCCCTTGGTCCGAATTACACCTTGAAGCCAGCACCTTGTTATACATATTTGCGCCTTTGTTTTGATTTGCTGTGTTATTTTGACAGAGTATTTGAGAGTGTGTTCATGTGAGTTCATTATAAGGGGTGCATTATTGAGCTTGGGACCGAGCTTGGGACGATGTTCTAGTACTGACTGAGCCAAGAAAAAAAATCGTTTTTGTATGGGACCTACTGGTCTTAGAGTTAGTCTATGATATTATTCCGACCAATCAACTTCCTAACTGACGAGACGAATTTCAAGAAAACGATCTCTGATGATTGATTGCTATCACATTATAGATGCAAACATATTTTGACCAACAGATTTATTGGTAAGAGCCGCAGAAAGATCCAGTTGTTCGTACAGTGGTTGGAAGAAAACAGGATAGGGCCAGTCTAGGAAGTTCGGAAGGTACATGAAAAGTAATTATGGAAGCTATTCTGAAGAGAATATGAGTGCGCAGAATGGTGGACGTGAAGCAACTGGTGCTTGTACAGGTAGAAGCCACAACGCACTAAGTGTGGAAGTTCGCTGTGCAGACGTTTTTGGAATTGGAAAACTTTTTCGGCAGATCTTGCGTTCCGCTGACGTACGGGTGGTGGTTGGGCTTTCACCGAACCAGGTATCTCGATTTGCTGATTCACCAAACCAGCGAATAATAATCTTGGTAGGACGATTATTGCGACCGTAAAATACGCGATCAAGTCCCTGGGACTTCGAAATTTTCTGAGCACAAACCTCAAACACTATTAGGACATCAGGCGTGAAATTTTCAAGAATCGTTTGCTTCACACCCATTGATTAGCAAATTGGGCGTTGTTTGCTTTGTTTTTAGTCTCAAAAATAGTGAATTGATAATTAACTTAACCTACAAATCATGTGGAAAAGGGACTCCCTCCAGTTACACCTTAAGGGCCGTTCAATAAAGAAAGTGAACACCTGTTTATCAATGGTTTAGGGTTACAACTTTTAGGGCTTTTTAAGTTGCATAAACCGTGTTCCGTTCGTTCACCAAAACCTGAACCGGTGCATTTTGATGGTCGACGAGACGTACGTAAAATTGGATACCAGTACACTCACAGGGTCGTATCTTAGTTCAGTCGGTAAAGGCGCAGCTACAAAGCAATACCATGCTGGAGGTGACTGGGTTCGATTCCCGGTCTTATCTAGGGATTTTTCGCTAATGAAAATTTCCCGAATCCCTGGACAATAGGGTATGATTGTACTTGCCACACAACCATACTAATGCTAAAACGGTACCTGGCATCGAAAGCTCCCGCTTAATACCTGTAGAAGTGCATTTAGAACACTAAGTTGAGACCAAGCAAAGCAATGCTATAAAAAATAGAGGCCCCCCCTTATCACGTTTTTTGTATGGACCTTCAAATTTTTTTGAATGGATTGTCACGTTTACCCAATCCCCCCTCTCCCCTTACTGTGTGACGTAATTAATGGTCTAAAAGGACCATTATCTATTATTTTTTTTTTTTTAAGTTTTACTGGCGGGACTCTGAGTAGAGTAGAAACCTCTACGCCAGGCCTTTGATGATATCGTTGCGTAAATCCTTTCGAATCATTTTGCCAGCCGTACACGGAACATGTCGTCCAAGAAGACGCTGTTGCAAATGACTCGGAAGGAGCAACGTTTGGGAGTTTTGAGTCCTTTCGTCTGTTATTTTATTTAAATTGTTTTTTTTGTTATTTTGTTAGTCAGTGTTGCGTTTGCAAATTCAATATAGTGTTTCATAATTTCTTCAGTCTTTTGTAGTTCAGTCCGTAAAGTGTGTCATTTATGTGCTCTGAGAGTCTCGAAGCAGTTTTCTCGAACCAAAAATTATAAGCTATTGTATTGTTTGTTGTGCGTTAGAATGATATAACTTAACTCCTTTTGAAGCATTTCACCAGCCGTGCAAGGATCATGTCGTCCATAGAGACGCTGTTGACACTGCCTCAACAGGTGTTTTTTCAGCAACATTTTCAAGTTTGCTTCCTCTTTCTCTCAGTCATGTTCATGTCCGCTGTTTTGTATGGTGTCGTTTTGTCTTTTTGTTATTTAGTTTGTCTGTGTTTTCTTTAGTCTTTTGTAGTTTAGTTTATCATTTATGTGCTGCGAAAGTCTTTTTGAACAGTTTTATTGAATCAAAAATGTCGTTGAGATATTTGAATTCTACCAGTTTTAGTAATGTTTGATGTTACAAGTCCCAGTTTGCTGATGGGACTCATGAGAGAGAAGTGTCCTCCTCGTTGCGTCTCTTTATGCTATTTAATTAGTCAGTCAGTGTTACGTTTATATGCTCAAGAGGGCACTTCGTAGCTTCTTCAGTCGTTAATAATTTAGTTAATAGATGTCTAGTTCTTATGTGCTCTGAAAGTCATCGATGCATACCTCGTCTTAACAAGTTTAATTCACTTATCACTTTGTCCGCCTTAGTCAGTTTTTGTCTTCTGCGTTATTTTGTTAAATCCTACAGTTCTATTGTAGAAAAGTTTACGTTTACTTGTCTGTTCATTGCCTCCTTTTTATTTGTCAAATCCTAATCTCTAAGTTGTTTAATTGTTTCAAAGTCGTCATGCATGTGTAGCCTAACAATAATTATTTGAGCCTTGCTCAACTATAAGATTCACTTTTCGGTGGCAAGCATCATCACGCCTATTCCCTATCTATTATTATAAAGTTATAAGATTGTTTGTATACCATTGTTACACTGTGTGGTATTTTATTACGGCTCTTTGAAGTGAGACATAACAAAATAAGACTAGCGCCACGTTCCTAGTTTTAATAAAACTTCTACTCAGTGAATCCAACAGTCGATTCCCTACGAATGTCAATAAACTTGAACACATTGTCTATCAACATATACCTATCTAGCTAGATTTATATACAAGCGTGGCTACGGCCTATCATGTCAGAGAACGCATAAGAAAAGTGATGCAGCCAAAAGGAAATCCCACATCAATATTACTGAGAAAAGAGCCCCACCAAACTGCAACAGCATTCAATGCTCCAGGACAGGATGTCCGTTGGATCACATGTGTAAAATTAGTGCATCAATGCCAGATATGTGACGCGGCATTAAATCAAAATAATTAGCATGTGATACCACCACGTCAGGATATGTCTTTGGTTGCCATCTCAGTGGAGATGACGTAGGCCCACCCATCGCGTCCAGATCACATATCCAGGGAAAAGGACCATTATCTATTTCTGTAAATAAACACTTCGTTTGCTTATTTATCAGAAGTAAAATACAATTCCATCAAATTGAATATATCAGCGGATAGAGATAAAGCTCCTCTTCCTTAAAGAGTGCTTAATTTGTATTTGTGACCTTTTGTACACACCAGCATATTTTAAAACAAATAACTGAAAATCAGCATCGGAATTTACTGAATGTCCTTAAGCACTCACATTTATGCTGTTAACCAGCATTTTTTCTGGCATGTTGTGGAAGATTTTCCAACCGAAAATCAGCAAAAAACATTTTACTGATTGTAAAGCAGTAACTAATATTTACTGACTAGAAATGAGAAGAAAAATTAGTGTTTTCCATTTAATTCCAACTACTTTTGCTTATCTTGACAGATACGCGTATTTCTTCTACAATGTGCAGACTTCTTCAGTGTCACTTCAGTCACAGGTACTCCACTAAACAGCTCAAACTCTCTAGGATTCATTTAATAATTACTGTTTGTGTCTGTCAACTTCAAACGTTACAACAGTTTTATTAGGCGGTCGGTCTGCATGCCCAGATTTTTAATGATCGCATGAATTTTGGTGATCAAGTTTAGAATTATGAATTTATCATGTATGCGGAACTACATGCGGGGGTGGACGCTTCGCGAATCGAGGAAAATCTTGATTTCGAGGAACTGTTTTGTAAGTATGTAAACATAATTTATTCATTATATTTTTGGTTTGCAGGAAAAACGGCTAAACTAAAACAAATAAAAAGCTTAGTTTAATAAATGATAATAGACCGCAAACGTGTGTTTTATTAGCAAATAAAAATGACAACAACATTTATTGTGCTGTATTTTCAGCAAAACTGTATATTGCCGAAAATACAGCAAAATTATTTGGTTTTGATTTGCTGCTGGTTTGTCCAGCAAAATGCTAGCATTTTGCAGAAAGCTCAGCATAAGAGCTGCCACCTTTTTTGAATATCAGTTTTGCTGGTTGATCAGGAATCTTGGGTTTGTTGTACACATTGCTGAAATTACAGCACAAAAAAAAAATCAGCAAAACTTAGCTGTTTTCCAACAATAACAATATTGTGTAGCGTTGATAGCATATCAAAATTCAGACACCGGCAACAAAGCAAAGTTATTTTGAAGAAAAAAAAAAGACATTTGGTACCCTTTTCCTACGACCGTGTTAGGGAAAACAACCTGTTGATATGAATGTTGTATGAATGAAATCATTCTGTTTTGTCGAAAAAGAGGTATAAGCGTTCAAAAACCTTATTTGTTTTTGTGTAACGCTCTCATTTTTTAAATTTCGGAATGCCACCTGGTATAGAAAAGAGAAACGTAGTCCTACGTTAAAACACTAACGGAGTCGCAATGATGCAATGGCCGCAGATGGTGTTCGCTTTATACCAGATTCAGTTAAACCACCACAGTAAACTTCCTATTATTTTTTTTCAATTAATAATCTTACAATTATTCCTCTAAACTACTTGTTAAATTTTTAAAATCCAAAGTTAGAAATACCATGGATTTCTCAATATGTGTGAGCAGTTGTCCGCGTATTACCCAGATTACCCAGAAGCAGCCCGACTCTGAGATTCCGCGCCATGTTCACTCCATGTTCACGAATTAACAGCAACTTTCGTAGCTAGGAAGACGAAACGGGATCGCACGAGAGAACAATAGAGCGATTTTAGGTAGTGGATGTCGCTGAAATGTTCTCGCCTCCTTGAAAACAAAACAAAGAACTCTTGAAGCTTAATCAACAACATCCAGCTGAACACCTAGGTCTATAACGCACTGCATTCGTTCGATGGTCGTGCCTAGAAGATTGTAGTTGAAAACAATTGGTTCTTTATGCCGTGAAAAGGTTATGACTGAGCACTTAGCCGGGTTGACCACCAATCGATTTAGAGTACACCAATCAGCAAAGGCATCAACCTGTTCTTGGAGGAAACGGCAGTTAGCTATTGAGCACATACACAGAAAAAAAATCAGGTCGTCGGCAAACGACAGTCGTGGACCCCCGAGAACAAGATGTACGTCGTTGAAGTAGAGAAGAAATACCAATGGTCTCAGATGGCTTCCCTGCGGTATACCAGACGTGGCGCAGAAACTTGGTGATCGAAAGTCGCCTAAAACAACTGTCAGTTTACGCCCTGTAAGATATGAGCGAAACCATCTTAAGAGATTATCGCCAACTTCTAGCCTGTCAAGTTTAGCGAGCGCAATATCGTGGTTCAGATTGTCGAAAGCTGTCGTTAAATCTGCGTAGACGTCTGTTTAGTATCGAGAAATCATACTATCAGTGATGTATGACGTTAGGCACAATAGGTTTGCTGTTGTGGAACGCGCAGCTGAAAACCCGTGCTGATCGGTACTCAAAAACGGCAGAGTGTTTGATTTGCCAAGGGAACATTGCTGGCAAATTTTGCCGAGAAAAGATCGCAAATTTCCTTATCAGTGCCAGCGGTTTCGCTATTAAAGACCATGAATGAGGGTAAACCTACTTCCTTGGGTAACATAGCTGAAAAATGATTTCGGGTGTGATTTAAGTCAAGCATAACTTTTCAAAAGTACGTATGTCGCAAATGTAAACAAATCGAGTTTTGCATGCTATCCTGTCAATCATAACACCCTTAATGTAGTTGCAATTGCCAAATAACATTATCAAAATTATTCCGTAATGTGCGCCAAATTTCATATGCGACCTATCTGATCTTTTCAAATGTTATGGAAATAGTTCAGATACCCCCCACAGCAACCTGACGTATCTGCGCTTAAAAATTATACCCGGTGTATCTGACATGACGCAAGTGCTAAACGTTCTGAAATACCGACGTATCTAACCGGTGTATGTTACAAGCAAGATGTCACACAGACGTATCTAACAAGGTGTATGTGTATGGTATAGAGGTAAACCGGTGTATGTGTTAATCATCTCAAAAATAGAGCGAAAGTGAATGAAAACCAGAATTTCTACTTCTTTTAATATTATTCAACTATGACAGAATGAACAGATCGAATAAAACTTGAAGTAAAGTTAATTAGGATTAATTAAAGCATCTGGAACTTCTATCTCATTTTTCTCAATTCCTATCAAATGTTAGATACGTCTATTTGAAAAGTTATGCTTGAAGTCGTCTTTTAACCCTACTCAGATGGCGTTGAGAAAGCACATGACTTAATCGTTTGTATTTGTAGTTGAGTCTGCTATAATGGTGTTTGAGCGACGGTGTGTGGTATTTCGTGAATCTTTTGGTTTGTATAAGCGCACGAAGACTGTTAGACATCCAAGAAATCCGAGATTCAGTCAGAACGATCCTTTTTGCGACGTGCCTGCCAATGACATAAGCTAAGGCGTGGGAAAAAGTTTGAGCGGCGATAATAACGTCGGGTTGGATCAAGATGCTCTGTCAAACTACCTGGTCCGCCCATCGTGCTCTCTGCGCTCCACGCCTTCTTGTGCCCACCGGATCAGTAGCGAACACCAACTTTGCAGGGTTGTTGTCCGGCATTATTGCAACATGCCCTGCCCACCTTCTGGATGCTGGGTTCGCCGTAGAATGCAGCGCGCTCGTGGTTCATCCTTCGCCGCCACACACCGTTCTCCTGCACACCGCCGAAGATCGTCCTTAGCACGCGTCGCTCGGAAACTCCGAGTGCTTGTAGGTCCTCCTCGAGAATGGTCCATGTCTCGTGTCCGTAGAGGACCACTGGTCTTGTTGGCGTTTTGTATATGATGCATTTGGTGCGGGGGGAGGGGAGGGGGGGTCTAATCTTTTTAGACCGCTGTTTCTTCAAGATTTCACGACTCAGTAAGGATCCGAAGTAGACAAATTCCTCCACCACCTCGAAGATATCCCCGTCTATCGTGGCATTACTTCCTAGGCGGATCCGGTCGTGTGCGGTTCCGCCTACCAGCATCTACTTTATTTTCGACGCATTCACCAACAGTCCGACCTTTGCTGCGTCGCATTTCAGGTGCCACCGTTCCAAATGTTCTTGCGATAATGTCCATGTCGTCCGCAAAGCACACAAATTGACCAGATTTCGTGAAAATTGTACCCCGGCTGTTGAGCCCGGCTCGTCGCATTACACCTTCCAGAGCGATGTTGAATAGTAGGCATGAGAGTCCGTCACCTTGTCACAGTCCCCGACGAGATTCGAATGAACTGGATAGTTCACCCGGAACCCTTACGCAGTTTTGCACACCGTTCATCGGTGCTTTGATGAGTCTGGTCAGCTTCCCAGGAAAGCCGTTTTCGCCGACCAGCGACGGTAAATCTCCGTCTGAAATGATGTTCGGCAGACCACTGCGTACCGTATCATCATTGCTCAGGGCAAGCAGAAGCGAAGATGTCACCAAATCCAGAACATGCAAAACGGCGACGGAAGCACGGCACAATCACTAGAGAGTTTTCCAGCACAGAAATTCCGTGTACCTACGCCAAAGTCCACCGAGCAAACTGCTAACTCACGCTCGAAATTATTCGCTTTTCTTACTGAGGATTCTCAACATTTTTTAATTTTGCATTTTGAGACAATATTTCAAGAAAGAGTATTCTACAAGATTGTGGAGTTCAATTCGGAATTCAAACCGAAACAATCTCTAACATTTGTAAAGGTTCTGCTCAAGGTTATGATACAATCTAGTGTGACTGTGACGAAAATATGCTCAGCATTCTAATGCCTTGTTCAGACTACAGAGTTATAACGGTTGTCAATTAATTTCAACAAGAAATTCGTCATCAAGATAGGCTTATAAGCCAATTCTTCTGATTGATCGTATCCCTATAAGAATTCTTAGTGAATCCTGCCGAACTTGATCAGATGGGTTTGTAATTACAAGCACTTTTTGGCCCATAATTTCGGAGGATTTTCTCCTAAGACTAGGACTGAATCGAGGGCAAAAGTTCTTCCCAGGACTCTGACCATTAACTGTAGAAGCAACATTTACCATTATGTAATCTTCGAAATATTCTGCTACAAATTCAAAACTTTCCAACTCGTTCTTCCCTTGACCAATGAACAATAATTGTAATTATTACATTTTGTTTCCGACTTACCGTTGATATTGGACGTCAGCACTTGAAACACGGCACAGACATCCTCGAAGCGCGGCATCCCCTGCTCGACGAACTCGTTCGGCATCACGTCCGCGTACTTGTCCAGCAGGTCCAACATGAGCCTCACGATTGCCTGCGCCGTTAGGCAGGTGTCCGAGTACAGGATCGAATACTTCTGAACGCGAACCTGCAGTGCCAATAGCCACAGATCGATACATCGCTGGAAACGGAGCGAATCCGCGTAGGATGCTCCCCTGAACATCAGCCGGAACAGAGTGTCCTTGTGATCAATTCCCAGTATTCGTTCGTAGATGAGCAAGCTCTGGATTCGCATGGCGTCCACATCGGCTGCGATGTTATCCAGCTCGGCAATAGTTGAGAACTCGATTGCATTGCCGTAGGCATATCGGAGTGGGACATCCGGCTTTTTGCGAATGTAATTCGCATCCCTCAGACGAATGTGGTGGGCAAGGCGCCAGTGCAGTATAGCCACTCTTGTTTCATTGTGATCATCTATGAATGTCGATCCGATCAGTTCGTGGGCATCGGCCAACCTTTCCGACGAGTAGTTGATGCGGTTTTTTAGATAATCAAAAATCTGATGCGCCCCTTTAAGGCATGCCGTCTGCAAGGCGTCATCCCCGTAGCGACTTTTGGCAAAGGGATCAGCGCCATGTTCCAACAATAGCTGAGCAGTTTCCAGTCTGTGTTCTTGAATAGCATAGTGGAGAGCGGTTTTGTCCTGTATGTCACGAGCATTCACATCAGCACCCTTGCTAATTAAGTAGCTACAAAGTTGAACCGATTGAACCGAGTTGATAAGGCATGTTCCTCCATTATAGTTAGGCTTCCGGATGTCGGCTCCATTCTCCACTAAATATTGAACTACGAGAGCGGAAAGAAGAATGACCTTAGACAATGTTTCCTCATTGGGCGACAAAAGCACTTACCGATGTCGATGTGCGTCATGAAGCAGGCACTTCGCAGAGGCGTCGAGCCCGTATCGGAGAGAGCGTTGATATTGGCGCCCAGACGGACAAGACATTTCACTACCGGGAGCTTGCCGGAAACGCAAGCACACCACAATGGAGTGACACAATGAACGGAACGATCTTCCGGCACCTCGTAGAGGCCCTTCTGTTCACTGTCCGCGTCGCAGACCGTGATGAGATATTCGGTGATCTTCACATTTCCTCGACGGCAAGCTATGAACAAAGGTGAACATCCGTCGCGAGCTCGTTTGACAAGCTCCTTGCGAATGTGGCGCGGAAAGCTGTAGGAAAAATTCAACTTTAGTTAGGTAGTCATTACAATCTCAATGTGTGTTCCCTCCCATAAAGCACTAACTATAGGTAGCATATATACAAACTCCAGCTGACGAAACGTATCGAAAAACACAGTTGAAAATCGATTACGACATCGACCTTGACGCCGAGCGCGACGGTTTTACCACCCGCAGCATCGATCCGATGGCGTTGATAAGAAGTCCCAAAAAAAAAAAAAATCAAATCCCCAAACTCACCCTTCCAATCGCTCCCGTAGGCTCTTCGGCAAAGGGCTCTGATCGCTGCAGATTTTGGTTTCCTGGATTAGCTCGTTGCTCAGCTGCTCCAAGGTCCGGTGGTTGCTCAGGTTCGAACTGTGCGTGTACTTCCCCATTTTAGGACGAGCGACGGAATCGGTATCGAATCACTTCCACTAACAGCGAGCCAAGCACCTCGACGAACGAAACCAAACAGAGCTCCGTACGGACTGGCACCTCCCGTGTTCAGAAATACTGGTTGCTGACGACCGGAAGACGGGTCTGTCGGATTATTTCTTTTTTATTTTGCGTGTGCGACGCTCCAAGGGCACCAATAGTGGGCCGAAAATTTACACTTTGCCTTTCCGTTTTTCCTCGTTTGGATTTGGTTCACTTGCTTTTATTTGCCACCATAGAAAAACAAAATTCAGTCACGGACTCGAGAAGAAAACCAGCCACATACAGAGATTTTTTTTTGTTTTTATGTTTTCGCAGCCAAGTGTCAAACGGAAAAAAAAACTCTCTCGCATCTCACGAAACGAACGAACGAACACTTCTACGACTGCATTGGGATGGGTTTGTGTGCCCCACGGATAGCTCTCAGTTCGCTGGGATGGTTGATTAATGTTTGTTGTTTTCCTCACGGTTCACTTGGAAAGAGAGAAACCGTGCAAATGCCTTGTTTTTCGCTCTCTAAAAAGCGAAATTTTCTCTCCCAATATTTATTGAACGAAGGGTGGTTTCGTTGAGTTTTCTTTTTCGGCGATGTTGGGTAAAGTTGATATTCAACAGTGCTGGCAGATTTGTCGGCTGGTGACAAAAATCGGTCAAATCTACACTCCCGCTTCACTTTACTAAATTTTTGAGTACAATTATATGCTATCTCATTTTCTCTCACGGAAATGTTACTCATTTTTTGTTAAAAAGTGGATCAACTCAATTTTTGAGTAGATCCACATATTACGAAAGTGAAGCGGGAGTGTAGAGCACATTGATTTTGATGTTACATTTTATATGATGAAACTGTTATTTTAAAGTTCAATGATTCTAAAATAAAAGAAAATCATTAAGGGTCACCCACGTTTGCACGCCGTTATCGTAAATGACAGAAAATCTATGGGAAAACTGTAAAATTCAAGCAAACGCATCCGCAACGTATCAATTGTGGACTTGCCATTAGAATAGGTATTTGGCTTCATTTGGCGCTGAACGCCATGTAGTGTAAAGCTGTTTCTCACGTTTCTGTTTTTAACTGCAATCCGAGTTTTCTTTCGACTCCGCTTAACGATTACCTAATATTTTACAGGACAGAGCTTGTCTTTGAGTACGTGTGGACTAATCTAATATGTAGAATGGCGCGAGTCTATCTCAGATGCAAACAATATTTCGTTTTGAATTTGTGCGATGTAGATAGAGAAGATTGACGAAGAAAATCTTCTTTACAAGATGCAAAAGGATCGGAAGTTGTTTTTTTAAATAATTAATTGAAATAATTAATCTAGATTTGGATATGCCACGCCCCAAGTTTAATGCCGAACAGGTTTTGGCCGAAGGGTGTCAAATTTTTATGAAACTCTCCCACATATCGAATAACAATTTGCTATATAGTCAAAACTATATTTCGTATTTAAGATATATTATCACATTTTATGTTATTCTAATCAAATAGTTTAAATCTCGTTTTCACCATATAACAATTTAGCAATACCGATTTTCAGAATTATCTCTCCAGCTCCTCACCAGATGTGAAGTAGTGAACCCCCATAGGTAATCGAAAACTTTGAGAAGCTCCTTGAGTTGAATCCTCAAACTCGTTTCATGACTTTGTACCATTTGTACATTATACAGTACGTCAGCCCATCGCCAAATATTCCCAATCATGTTTGCTTCATTGACTTCGGCAATTCGGTTCATATTGGTTTAAAATTTAAATGGTATCCCAGAGCACCATCGTCTTATGATTGCTCCGGTGATATTTACTGCAAAGTTTGGCCTAGTTGAATCCACTAAATCTGAATTGATTCCACAGATCTGAGCTTACTGATTCCTTTCGGTCTCGAGGTAGACAATCTAATGTACCGGCTCGAGCTATTTTGGCTCTACCTGTTGTTTATGAAACTCATTTATGTGTTTCTCACTAACATAAGCCTTAGATTGGGTCCCAATTATTTTATTTTTCACTTAAGCTTGACAGATGGAAAATAATCGATAAATCTGCTACTCGAGCTGACTTGTTTCTGACAGACGGGAACTCATTTTGACAGACATCTTAGAGAACGTCCATTAATTACGTCACGCAAAAAATTTACTTTTTATAACCCCCCCTCCCCCCTTGTCACGTTTTTTGTATGGACCTTCAATTGTTTTTGTATGGATCATCACGTTTTCCCAAACCCCCCCCCCCCCCCTACTGCGTGACATAATTAATGGACCTTCCCTTATGGAAAGTTTGTGGATCAATCACAAAGGAATTTTAATCGGTTAATCGATTATTTTCCATCAGTCAAGTTTAAGTAAAATTAAATTTAATTCGCGAAATGATACACAGCCTTAGATCGTAGTTTTTTTAAATTTATTATGTAGTTAAATTTTTTTGTTTTATTTCGGTGTTTGTGTTTTTGTTAGAAAATCTATCTACATATGTAGATAACGAATTTCTGTCTGTCTGTCTGACCCTTATAGACTCGGAAACTACTGAATCGTTCGGCGTGAATATTTGTATGCAGTCTGTTGACTGCGCCCCGTCGAAGATTAATGGAGATGCCCCTTTTGATTCTGAGCCACTGTGCGCCACACCCGATGCTATCCAGGGGATCGAAATCAACGAGAATGTGACCACCAGCTGTCATCGAAGCGAGACAAAGAGAAGGAGTATTGTGGTTTAATTTAATTCTAAGTGTTTCTAAAACCAATTCCAAATCTAAATCTATTAATACTTAAAATCTAAATCTACTACGACCTACTTGAACTTATCTACTTTTTACTTACATCTAAACATAAAAGTAATGCGTGGTGATAGGAGAAATTGTAGAGATTAGGTGAGAACAAAAAAAAATTGTTTACCATGCTATGTTTACCAGATATAGAAGTGGAACGAAATCTAACTAAAATTAACATATATTTACAAACAGAAGTGACTATAATTAGAAACTTAAACTAGTGATGAGAACATCTCAGACTGAATAGCAGTTGAATCAGTCTACACAGGTAAATGAAGTTGCGACACATTCGTATACCAATTATGCTATAAACAATGAAAACAAACAGGTCTACAACTAAGGACTTACAGCATAACTATATGCGAGAGGAAATTCGAGGAATGATCACTAGAAGTAAGTCGTATTCACCATTAACGAACCCTACCTAATATTTGTGTTTCTGGCAGGAATTTTATAATTTTTTCACATTCACCCGGAATAAAATTACGAAATTTTGATCTGATCCTCATTGTCCTCGCTACAAGTTATAAAATTCTTCTATGCAGTCGAATAAGTCGACCAGTCCTGCTGGCAACGGCATCGGAGCGCCAACACCAGGAATGGTTGGAGAGCCTGGAGATGATCACGTCGCTGTAACTGCGACGAGTAGTGCAGGTGGTACACCCTCCGTTGTCATCGTTTCCCCTTCTAGCCCCGGAACGCAGGTAAATGTTGACGTTGCCAAAAACTCGGCCCTAAATACAAATTCGTTACAAACTGGGCCGACTTTATCAAATGCTTTCAATGTCGGTCAAATCTGCGGTCAAATAATCGACGGTATCGCGAATCCGACCAGGAGATATTCTATACGCGAGGTTCGGAGAAATCGGGATTACCAGTATCAAATGTGTGAAGAGCGGGATTATGAAGAGATGGTGCAGTGTGATGGTTGCGATCGGTGGTTCCATTTCGAGTGTGTGAATGTTTCGGAAGAAATTGCCAACGTTAGCTGGGCTTGCCCAAACTGTAAGTTCACACACATTCCCCCCACCAGTTTTACCAATACGACAACCGAACAGCAGCAAATAAATCCACCCCCAAGAAAAACTACATCATTACTGTCAAAGAGCAAGGCCAGCTCTAAAAGCAGTGGAACGAGAAGGATGAGGGAGCTCGAGATGAAAAAGCTAAAAGAAGAGTTTGACTTGGAGAAGCGGTTCCTCGAACGGAAATACCAATTGTTAAAGGAGTACGAGAGCGAGATATCTACAGAGGCTGAAGACGTCGATGACAACGTGAGTAAGATTGAGCAGTGGTTAGCCGAGACCGAACGTCAAGGTGAAGATTCCGGATTAGCGGTAGAGGAGGCAGATGGGAAAACACCGAACCAGTCGCAAAAACCCGAGGAGCACCAAGCTAATCTAGCAATTCTTCGCAATAATCAGTTCGATCAGGGCCATTCGAGTGGATTAGCTTCGCAACGTGTCCGTCAAACAAACCAGCCGTTTGTGCAACCACCGAATCGTGATTCTCAGCACAATCTTTTCATGCAAGATTTTATAGGAATTTTATAGGATTACTGCACATCCGCAGTCCACCTCGATTGCCCCGCGGGTACAGTGCGAACCACTTCCATCAGTAGATCATCGCCAGCAATTGTATGAACCCCATCTCCACAACGGGACTTCGTTCATACCAGCGATGAGGCCCGATTTTCGCCTTTCCCAGCGTCGTCAAGAATTACGAGAACCAGATGTTGGCACGAGAGCTCCCTACACACAGGAACTGAATCCTAGCTTGCGGATCAGCGATCCGCGGTACGAGTTGTATTATCACCAGCAAATGCAGCAACAGTGTGGAGCCAGACCATCTTTCGTTCCTTCGATGAACCTTGGTACCCTGGAGGAAGACAACCAATTCATTCCAGGTCAGCGTTCGACTCCGATTCGATCGGAGATTCCAAGACCAGGCACATCAGCCAGAATTCCAGAGGAGACAATCTGTATTCTTAATCGAAGCCAAATCGCTGCTCGACAGGTGGTGTCCAAGGATTTACCCGAGTTCAGTGGGCTGCTGGAGGAGTGGCCTCTGTTCTACGCCATTTTCAACTCATCTACGCAGATGTGCGGATTTACGAATGAGGAGAATATACTCAGACTGCGTAGGTGTCTGAAAGGAAAAGCGCTGGATGCAGTGCGATGCGAGCTACTTCATCCGTCGAACGTAGCAGACGTGTTGTCCACTCTGAAGATGCTCTACGGCCGCCCGGAAGCAATCGTACAGTCGATCGTTAAGAAGATAAGGAGTCTACCCTCGCCGAACATGGAGAAACTTGAAACGGTTGTGAATTTTGCGCTAACTGTGATAAATATGGTTGCTACAATCAAAGCATGTGAAGTCGACGACTTTATTTTCAACGCATCCCTCCGATGCGAGCTAGTAGAGCGGTTACCGTTATCTTTACGACTAGACTGGGCGAGACTTGTTCGGAGCATGCCACACCCTAATCTCGCCACGTTCAGTGCTTAGCTGCATACAGTAGCGGAAGATGCAAGTGCTGTTATGGTGGATACAGGTCGGGATCAACAAAGCCGAGTCACCAAAAAGGACGGATTTCTTAACTTCCATTCCGAGTCAGATTCTAGCAGTGTAATAGCGATCGAAGGGTCCAGCAAATCGGAACCGTCCGTTCCAAAGGATCAGTGCGTAGTGTGCAAAGGGAGTTGTCCGAAAGTTGCAAAATGTAACAGATTCGAGGGTTTTAGCTATGATTCGAAATGGGCCACGGTGAAAGAGTGTAAGCTTTGCCGCAAGTGTCTTCGAAAGCATAACGGTTTCTGCAAGGCACAGAAGAAGTGCGGTACCAAAGGGACCAGAGCCGAGTCGTAACGTCCACCAAGGCCAGTCGGCAGTGCTATTCCGTATCGTTCCAGTTGTGCTCTATGGACCGAAAAAGACAATACGAACCTACGCGTTCATCGACGATGGATCCGAGCTAACTCTGATGGAACAAGACTTGGCCAACGAACTAGGCGTCGAAGGGCCGAAGAAGTCCTTGTGTTTGAAGTGGACTGGTGGAACCCGAAAGGTAGAATATGAGTCTCAACAAGTGAATTTTCAGATATCAGCTCTTCAAAGCTCGAAGAAGTACGATCTGTCTGGAGTATACACCATGTCATCTCTACAAATTCGCTCGCAAACGCTGGTGCTGTCCGAGATGCGGAACAAGTATCCACATCTGTCTGGAATACTACTCGAGGCATATCATGACATCAGTCCTCGGATTCTCATAGGTCTGGACAATGCTAAGCTCGGACATGGAATCAAGAGTCGGGAAGGAAAGCAAAATGAACCAATCGCCGTTAAGACCCGTTTGAGTTGGATGGTGTACGGCAACTGTACCGGTTTTGAAGAGACAGTCGGGTACCTGAATCACCACAGAGTCCAAACCTGCGAGTATAATCGAGAGAACGATGAAAATCTCCACAAGGCAATGAAATCTTACTTCGCGCTTGACAGCATCGGAATTATCAAACCGAACAAGCTTCTACTATCACAGGAAGAACAGCGGGCTCAAAACTTGCTAGAATCTCACACCAGCCTCAAGAGCAATCGCTACGAGTGCGGTCTTTTGTGGAAATACGAGAACGTCCGACTCCCGGACAGTAGAGCGATGGCACTCCGGCGATGGAAGTGTCTACAAAACCGAATGAATAAGGATCCGGTGCTGGCTGAGGCGCTCAAGGGGAAGATGCAGGAACATATCAACAAAGGCTACGTCAGGAAGCTGACTCTAGAAGAACTCCTTAAGTCACATCCAAGAGTGTGGTATCTTCCAATATTTGTCGTGGTAAATCCAAACAAACCGGGCAAGATACGCCTGGTATGGGACGCTGCAGCCACAGTTCATGGTGTTTCTCTCAACTCGGTTCTCCTAAAAGGCCCCGACCAGCTGGCCTCACTTCTGTCCGTGTTGACCCGCTTCAGAGAGTTCAAGGTGGCGGTATGCGGAGATATCAGAGAGATGTTCCACCAAATTCTAATGCTACCTGGAGACCAACATTGTCAGCGCATCTTCTGGTCGCAGGAAAACGAAACTGAACCCAGCGTATACGTCGTTCAAGAGATGACCTTCGGAGCCTGTTGTTCACCGAGTATTGCTCAGCATGTCAAGAACACGAATGCTAAGCGATTCGAACAGGAACATCCAGAAGCAGCCGACGCCATAATTAAGCGACACTACGTTGATGACATGCTGGTAAGCACAGAGACGGAAGAAGAAGCAGTGAAACTGGCTAAAGAGGTGAAGAAAATTCATAAGCTTGGTGGTTTTGAGATACGAAACTGGATTTCAATCTCCAAAACAGTTGAAACAACGCTTGAAGGAGAAGCGAGGGAGGAAAAAAACCTAAATATTGGCGAGGAAGCTACAACGGAGAAAGTTCTCGGGATGTGGTGGAACACCTTAACAGATCGTTACACGCATAAGTTGTCATCCCGGTACGACGAAGCTTTTCTGTCCGGAAGTCGTCGACCCACGAAGCGAGAGGTTCTCCGAATGCTGATGATGGTCTACGATCCTTTGGGGTTTATATCGCACCTACTGATGTTCTTGAAGGTGCTGCTTCAAGAGATCTGGAGGACATCGATCGGCTGGGATGATCTGATCCAAGACGCACAGTTTGAAAAGTGGCTGACATGGCTGGCAGTATTTCCACAAATGAGGTCCGTCGAATTTCCTCGATGCTATCGGTCCATAACATCTGTTGAAGCAGAGATACAGATGCACACGTTTGTGGACGCCAGTGAAAATGGATTCGCAGTGAATGGCGATGGGTTCCAACGAAGCAGAACGTTGCCGACGATGGAACGAAATGGGCACGGACTCCAGACTTATCTGCAGACAGTCGCTGGTTCAGAGGACCAGAATTTCTACGAAAAAATAAGCAGGAGTGGCCGGTCGCTCCAAGTTTCGGAAGAGTTACCGATGAAGAGCTGCGTCCACACTTGATGTACCACGAATTGACAATAAAGCCAGCGATCGATCCACACGGTTTCTCCAAGCGGATTCCACTCCTTCGTCGCACAGCATACATCTTCCGGTACGTTGACAACCTGAAGCGCTCCGCACGAAAGGTTCAGCGTGTCAGTGGGCCACTGAATCAGCAAGAACTGGCAAGAGCTGAAAATAACCTATTCCGCCTAGCACAGCCAGAAGGGTATGCAGACGAGCTCGCCATTTTGGCAGCGGGTTACGATATAAAGTGTCCGCAAGGGAGGATCCTTCGAAACAACCCCCTTTTTCGCTGTGCTTTCCTGGACGAAAACGGAATTGCTCGAGTTCGAGGTCGCACAAAGGCATGCGCTTTTGCCGACCGCGATGCCAAGGATCCGATCATTCTTCCTCGTCACCATCAAGTCACACGGTTGATCGTCGCTGATGCACATAAGCGTTTCCAACACCAAAACCATGCGACGATTATTAATGAGCTTCTTCAACGCTACCGTATTCCTCATCTGAAAGCAGTCTACAACGCGATCCGGAAGGATTGTCAGCAATGTAAGAACGACTTAGCAAAACCCCAACCACCGGCGATAAGCGATCTTCCACGCTCACGTATGGCTGCATTCAGTCGTCCTTTTACATACATGGGGGTGGATTACTTCGGTTCGATACAAGTCTCGGTGGGCCGACATTCTGGGGGGGTTCTCGCCACTTGTCTGACCACACGCGCCATTCACCTACAAATTGCTCACACATTGACTACCGAATTCCAGCTGTCATACACAGCGATCGTGGAACTAACTTCCAAGGTACCAGCAAGGAACTAAAGGCAGCTATCCAGCAACTCGATCAAGACAAACTGGCGAGTGAGTTCACCACGACTCGTACCGAGTGGACTTTCATCCCACCGGCTTCACCACATATGGGTGGAGCATGGGAAAGGTTGATCAGTAGCATGAAACAAAACCTAGCAAAATTGCAGCCCAGCAGGCTACCAACCGACGAAGTGCTGCAGAACGCAATGGTGGAAGTTGAAAACATCTTCAACTCTCGCCCACTGACCGACCTTCCCATAGACGATGATGAGTCACCCGTTTTGACGCCCAACCATTTCCTCTTAGGTTCAACAAACGGTCTGAGGTCTTGGGCTCCTTTCAACGATAGTCCTGTGCTTCGAAGAAACTGTTGGGCTCAAGGATGTGCTGAAGTGGTATGCGGACAATAAGGTCAATTTCGTGCCGAAAATGTTCAACCCTCCCAACACTCCGGAGCTCCGCCCACTCGAGAAGTACTGGGCGATTATGAAGCAGCACCTTCTTAAACGACCTAAGGTAGTGAAGACAGTCGAGGAACTAAAGAAAGTATGGGTTTACATGCAAAAAACGGTTGATTAACAGGTTGTGCAGAATCTTATGGCCGGGGTTAAGGCCAAGGTGCGGGCATTTGCGTATGGACTGTAAATAAAGTACGAGTAAAATGGTAAAATGAAGTTTAATAGTTATTTCTCAATCCCTGAAAATTTGATGGCAATCGGATGAAAACTCGAATTTTGCGAATCAATTTTGTGTGTGGCAATTTCATCGTGGACACCCTTTAGTAGATAGAACGAAGATTTTGAAGATTTTGATGAAGATTTTGAAGATTTTGATGAAGATTTTGAAGATTTACTGCAAAAAGATGCAGCACGATGCAAGTTGATGTATTACGATTCACAAGCTGAAACAAGATTTTTTAGAGATTGATTCGCTAGCGTGGGATTTTTCGATCATCTTTAATCTGGTTTAAGATGTGTCGCACCCCCAGGCTAATGGTAAGAGACATCGGCAAGAGCTACGTGTCAAAACTTTTATCTTTTTAAGTTATGAAAATCATCTGACGACAACGTTGTTGGCAAATTTGAAATAAAATAGTTAGAGCAAAAAACTGTTTTTTCTGTAGGAACACCGGAAAAAATGCTCTAATTCAGTCATATCAAAAAGTACAGAAAAAAAATTTCAACCAAAGTTGATTGAAATTAATTATTCTACTACTTTTTTGATTAATGTATGCCTTTAATTCTGCAAATAAAAAAGTTAGGTTTTCAATTGTTCTCAAAATAAGGACCACCCTAGTTTTTATTCACACCAAAAGAAACGCCTTGTTATTAAAAACAACTTTGTAGAAGACAATTTTGCTCCACAACTTCAAAGTGCAAGAATGTATTGCAAGCTGTGCAAGGTGTGCTTGGGACCAATGAGGTTCAAAAGCAGTGAATCCATTGTGGTGCGTCAGTTTTTAAGGGCAATCATTTTTGCAGTGCGGTAATTATGACATCTGATGCTAGATTGACTGAATCTAGCATAAAGTACACTGAAAATGTAAGTTGTATCCCCTTTGAACCATATTTATATATCATGTAATTAAATAAACAACATTTTCAGCCTTGTAGCAACTTCTTCAATTAATATTTTAATTATTAAATTATTTGTTTTTTATTTTTTTATTTTTTTTTTTTTATTTTATTATTCCAATTATTTAAAAAGAAGCTTATCCGCTATCAAATAAACTAACTGTCTTACAAGAAACTTTTCAAGAGACGGGCCCATCAAACAGCTTCCTGTCAAAACGATATTTAGAGTGAATGCACACACCAGGCTACTGCGTTTGATTCAACAATTGATAGCCACTGACGTCCGCCAGAATCTTCCATTTCCACCTTGAGCTAAAAGTAGCTGCCCGCCTACCTATATGTGAAGACAAGAAAACTCAGCAAAACATGTTTTCCGAGTTTTCTTTTTTCCGCCAAACTGCTGCTTGACCGCTAACTTGCCCGGCTGGCTTTTGCGTAATCGATATAACAGCAAATCACTGCTGCTGGTGCTGCTGCACTGCGGAGCCCCGGTAAGTAGAAAGGTTCATACTTCCTGCTCTGCACAACTTAGATGCGAATGGTGGGAATGTTGTAAAATAGTCAGTGAGACGTTCCCTTATAATAACGGAAACGGCAAACAGGTCACCCAACACACCATCTATGTTTATGGTTGCGGAGGATTTAATGAAATTTCTGCGACCAACAGCGACTTGAATCCGAGTTGATAATCATTGTGAGCTGACCAAAATGCGACACCCATCGGAAGATCAAGATCGGATTCCTTCGATCGATTGGGCTATTAGCGATTCCGAACCGGGTCTCTATAACTGGACTTTTCGTGTTTTTTTTTACTGGTTCATTTTCGCTGGGAAAAGGGCCAGGCAGAAGATTTATGCAAATTATACGCTACTCGTTCAGATTAGAGCTTCTGCGATGGAGGGTGTTTGCGGTTAAGGTTGATTAGCGTCGGGAAATGAGGCGGATAGATGATCAATGCTCACTGGCGCGAATCGTGACTGGAGAGAGACGCGTGGCAATAAGACCAGTTTAGTTAGTCGGACCATGTTTGCGCATCGGATGGACGGAGGCAGGGATGCCATATTTACAGATATGTCTGTAAATTTGCAGACTTTTCGTTTTTGTTGCAGACTTTTTGAACGATGCAGACATTTAGCAGACATTTTATTTAGGTTGCAGACTTTTACAGACATTTGAATTTTTTTTTAAAATTTCAAATAAAGGTATTCTCTGAAGTTCAGATTTAAAACGGATTTAAACAGATTTAAAAGGAGGATCTGAACAGACACGGTAAGAAGCTTTGTTGAAATATTTTAAAATATCGTAGGTAAAAGTAGAAATCCTTGAATAAACGAAAGCGGTGGGCCAACTTTTTGGCATAGCTGCCCTACGCTCAATTTGAACTACTTCTATTCAATTTCACAACCTGCCGTGCTCTTACGGACATATTAAAACTTTCGCTTCACATCTTTGGTTCTAGCAGAAATTGCTGTCCACTCCTAGGGTTGCATGTTGATAAGAAGGATAAATCCAATTTTCAAACATTAATATGGGCATCGTCGGAGGCTTTCGGCGTGAAGCCAGCAAACGTGGTAGGATATTGACTAGGAACTCGAGTTATTTGGCCAACCAATACGCCTTGGGTCGGAATAACAAAAAGTAAATTTTATTTTCTCGTTTAAAAACCATTACTTTTGTTCTAAAGCCAAGTCGGTTTACAACTCATGGACAGAACAGCAGTAAAAGTTATGAGCTATTGAAATGTAATCTTCCAAAACTCTGAATTTGTCCAAAGTATTACTAAACGCATCATTTCAGTATATCCCTGAATATAAGTCCTAAATTCCTGGAAGTACCCAAGTAGCTCACTACGATCAGAATTAGTTGTAAGAAGCTTGAATATAACTTAGCAAGTCATATTTATGTTACTCTCAACTGAGTGGCAACTATGTGTGCTACTAGGGTATAGGGAGAAAAGACCCATAATTTAGGGCACATCCCGGAAAAGTTTGCAGTATAGCTTTCACTAACAAACATCGGTGTTGAATTAGAGCTTGTTCTACCAAATTTGCAAAGCTATTCAGTGTTTCTTCTAGAATAGTCAAATATCCTCTAACGTTTGAGCAAGCTCTAATTCAACACCGATGTTTGTTGGGCAGAGCTTCGGAAAGATAATTCCCGAGGAAGAGACTTCCTCGAAAAAAAAAACTTCTCCGGTTGTCAGGTAGAAACTTCTCAGAAATATTGGGAACAAGCAGTTCAAGCAAGACGAATCTTCAAAAATTCAGGACCGAACATCACCGAAGTTCAAGATCATACTTACCAGAATTTCAGGACAGAACTTCCCCAAGAATCAGGAGAGGACTCATCAGAGCTTCAGGAAAGAGGATATTTTTTGAAGTTTGGAACTTTTCAGAGGTTCTGGAGTTCTTCCCTGAAATTCAAGATTTAATTTCACAGAAATTCAGAAAAAACTTACCCAAACTTCAGACGGGAACTACCTATTATTTCCCGAAAAATCTGGAAAAAACTTCTTCCTGAAGTGCTAGCTCAGAGGAGAACATTTCAAAATTTCAGAATAAGGATTTCTCAAAATTCTTTAGAGAGAACAGAGAGAAACTTCCCAGAAGCATAGGGGGTACTTTCTTCTAATTTGCGCACCAATTCTCCAAAAGTTCCGGAACAAACTTCCTCAAAGAACTGGACAAAACTTTCCAAAAGTTCGGAAGTCCAGTATGAAACTTCAAGAACAAAATTTAGGGAATTTTCCTAGAAATTGGAGACGGCTTTGCCGAAATTTAAATAAAAATGTCCTCGCATTTCAGGGTGGGACCAATCAGAAGTTTGGAAAGAATAAGCTCAGGAAAAAACTTCCCCAAATTTCAGGAACCAACTTACCAGAGAGGGCACTACCTGTACGATCAAGAAGGAACTTTTCAAAAAAAAAACAGTAAAAAACTACTCAAAAGTTTACAAGAGGGACTTCTCAGAAGTTTGGAAGAGACCAAAAGTTTAATTGGAACTACCCAGAAGTGCTAGAGAGCTTCCCTAAAGTTTCGAATCGAACATTCCATCATTTGAATGAGAACTTTTTGGAGTTCAGGAAATCGCAGAAGTTCAGGTAGATACTTTTGATAAAATCAGGAAGATACTTTCCAGAAGTGTAGGGGAAACTTTCTTCAGTAGTTCAAGCAGGAGGTTTTCAGAAATTCAGGAACAAACTTCCCCGAAGTTCAGGAGAACAACTTCCCCTGAAGTTGAGAAGAGAACATCTCGGAAGTTCAGGGAAGTACTTCTCAGAAGTTCAGGAAGAAACTTCTGACAACTTTAAGAAGATTTTCCAAGAAATTCTAGAAAGAACTTTCCCAAAGTTTTGCAGAAATTTTCCTCCTAGTTCAGGATGGGACTCATCAGAAATTAAGAAAGTAACTATGTTCAGGAAAAAATTTACCAAATGTTTCTGGGAAGTAAGGTTGGGTTCTTAAATGTGAATTTCGAAAAAATAAGGAGTGACAGCCATGAGGAATTCTGTGTGAGGTTCAGGAGTAAATTTCCTAGAATTTTAGCACAGAGCCTTGCAGGAGATCAGGAGAGAGCTTCTCTGAAATTCAAGAGATAATCACTGACTAACCGAAAAAGCAGTCTATGCAAAAATAATTCATATGACCATAATTATAAAGGGTGATACGGTCAAAATTTGGTCAAGGGAAAACGCGTGTAAATCGGTGAAATCGTTTATTTAAAAAATCAAATTAAATTGATGTAAAAGGAGATGTTCGCTCATCACCATGAGGCACCAAGAGTGAACAACAATGTTTTTGGCTAGAATGAAAGATATGAAGAGAAAGTTTTGATAGTTCCGCTAGTATGCGGCAGGATTGAAATGTAACAGATGTTTTTAGGAAAATTGAGCCGAAAAGGGCATGTATACAGTGGTACTGAACCAATGGACATTTTTTGCCTAACATCCCACTGCGGGTAGGTTGAAGGAGCACGGACTAAGTCCGCCACTTCAACAGGCAAAACGTCCGGTTGGAAGACGCTCATGTACCACTGTGGCTTGTATAGTTATTCTAGCGATCTATTGTGTGCACTCTGTTTACTGATGCGCACATGGGAGAGGAACTCTCTCCTTTTTTGGGTTTGTTTTGATTCGCACCGACTGACGATCACTAAAGTTTTGCCTGTTGAAGACATTTTTGCCTGTTGAAGTGGCGGACTTAGTCCGTGCTCCTTCAACCTACCCCGCAGTGGGATGTTAGGCAAAAATGTCCTTGGTTCGAGTACCACTGTATACATGCCCTTTTCGCTCAATTTTCCTAAAACATCTGTTACATTTCCAATCCTGCCGCACACTAGCGGAACTATCAAAACTTTCTCTTCATATCTTTCATTCTAGCCAAAAACATTGTTGTTCACTCTTGGTGCCTCATGGTGATGAGCGAACATCTCCTTCTACATCATAATCGTTACTCCTCGCACGGAGAATATATAACACACAACAATTAGTCGCAAATCAAATTTCTTTTTCAAGCCCACCTCAGTATAAAATTCAGGAAAAATATTCAGTTAGGCTTCCGCTTTTCCAAATCCGAATTGCCGGGCCTTACGCTTCGACCTCTGCCATCAGATTTTGTACAGCCACCTTGTCCACCTTCTTCGCCGCAGAAAGCCAGTTTGCCTTGAACTGCTGCTCGTCCTTAGCAGTTTTTTTGGTCTTCTTTAGGTTCCGCTTGACAATAGCCCAGTATTTCTCAATTGGGCGGAGTTCTGGCGTGTTGGGAGGGTTCTTGTCCTTGGGAACCACCTGCACGTTGTTGGCGGCGTACCACTCCATGGCCTTTTACCGTAATGGCAAGATGCCAAATCCGGCCAAAACAGTACGGAACAACCGTGTTTCTTCAGGAAAGGCAGCAGACGTTTATTCAAACACTCTTTCACGTAAATTTCTTGGCTGACAGTCCCGGAAGCTATGAAAATGCTGCTTTTCAAGCCACAGGTACAGATGGCTTGCCAAACCAGATATTTCTTGCGAACTTTGACAGTTTCGTGTGCTTGAAAATATCTGCTACCCTTCTCCCTTCCTTTTGCCGTATAAAACTCCTGTCCCGGAAGCTGCTTGTAGTCGGCTTTGACGTAGGTTTCGTCGTCCATTACCACGCAGTCAAACTTCGTCAGCATCGTCGTGTACAGCCTCCGGGATCGCGCTTTGGCCGTCGTATTTTTGTTTATCATCGCGATTTGGAGTCACTACCTTCTTGTAAGTCGATAGTCCGGCTCGTTTTTTGGCTCGATGCACGGTTGTAGACGATACACCCAGTTTATTTGCGGCATCTCGGAGAGATAGGTTAGGTTTCGCTTGAAACTACCGGCAACTCTCTTTGTCGTCTCAGCGGCTTCCGGTTTTCGATTTCCCCGATCCAGACTTCCTGGCTGTCGACAAACGTTCCCCAAACACTTTAATTACATTTGTAACGGTTGATTTGGCAACTTTTAGCGATTTTGCCAACTTTGCGTGCGAGTAGCTCGATTTTCGCGATGCGCGAGCAAAATTTTGATACGCTGCTCTTCTTGCTTGGACGGCATTTTGACAACTGAAGAGTGAATTCCAAAATCAAAATAGGAGCAACATTCTACACACACACACACACCTTCAAAATGAGGGGTGTTCAGGTTTTGTAAATGCAAAATTAAAAGAAATACGTCAAGTTGATATTGACCAAATTTTGACCGTATCGCCCTTTATTCATCACAAAATGTTAAAATAAGGTAAAAAAACATCTATCCTACTGTTTACACCTTACTATGAGGATACACACTCATGCAGGAATTAAAATTTTACTTTCCATCTCACATCGTATGGAAGATTTGATCAGTAAGAAAATTTCCCGAAGTTAAGCTCTGAGAAGTGTGAGAAAATAAAGAAGTGTACACGAAGTTTTCGAGAATGCTTCCAAAGTTCAGAGAATCTATATAAAAAACAAATTTCTGTCTGTCAGTCTGTCTGTCTTGAACCTTATAGACTCGAAAAATACTGGAACCGATCAGCGTGAAATTTTATATTGAAGGGTTTTTGGAGCAGGGGAAGGTTCTTATGATAGTAAGAGGCCGCTTCCTTCCCTGAAAGGAGGGTCTCCCATACAAATGAAACACAAATGTTAAAATCGAACATGACAGCCCCTCGACTTAATCTACAAAAAATATCTTTTTAGTGTCTTTGTAGTGTTTTTTTATTACTAATGAAATAAAAATTAAAATTTTGAATTCAACTATGTAATTCATTTAACGGAAAATTGAATTTTTAATCTTTGAAATTCAATGGTTATTGTTGAACCAATGAAAAGTCGTTTAAATTTATCAAATTAAAATTAAATTTTGATTTTAAAGTAAACTGGAAAAAACGTTACAGGGGAAACTTTTTGTTTTGAAAACTGTGTCATCAAGCTTCAGTGCCACTTCCAGTGTCAATCCAAGAAATACATGCACTTATACTTTTATTACGTCTTTTCGTTGTTTTTTTTTTTAAATGTAAATTTGTAATTTTGCCATTTTGTAAAAAAAAATAACAGACTTTTGTAGACATTCCCAGACATTTCGAATTTTTATCACAGATATTTGAAAAAAATATCTGGCATCCCTGGACGGAGAGATCCAGAGCTGAACGAGATGCGCGAGTGTTTTTGCATCGTCTCGTGTGCTGGCGTTGTGGTGAACCGTTAGCCGTGGGTACGAGTTAGATAATTCTGTTCGGTATGCTAGGTTGATTCTTGCTCCTCCTCTTTTAGCACCTGTATGGTGTATGTTTTACAAATTAGATTATGCTGTTGGAAAAGGAAGGGAGCGAAGAGGCTGTTCCGAGGGATGGCAGGGCAGGGCAAACGGTAATCGTGATGGATGCAATTAAGACGACGATGACGAACAGGACTGGGAAATTGGTTCATCAGTACTCAGGAATACCTACCGAGGAAGCATTCCGATTGGTGGCAGCAGAGTGCAGTCATTATCCAGTGATTAGAGTTGTTTTGTACCATCGGAGAAGTGGGTCAGACGGCAAACTGGATCTAACGGAGCAATTATGTCACTGATGAATTCTTGCTCATTGGGACGGTTGCTTCCTGACGAGAGGAAAGTCTCAATTAATATAAATCAAGATTAAATGAAGCTCCCGTTAGGACGTTTTAGCTTTGACGGACTTATTTTCTGATCAGAAAATATTGTAACATTCGTTCCAATCCAGTAAACATGTTCAAGTTCTTGCGGTTACGTAATCTATGCAACTTCACGAAAGAGATATGAATATACATGGTTTAGGATGTCATCAGCTCGAGCTTGCACCCTCTCCCCTTCTGAGCCTGAGAAAAACTAGTTCTCCAGAGCTGCACAACTCCAACTGCACTTCCTCAGTTTTTTGGCTCCATTTCCCACCTAAAAGGCCGATTCAGCCTGCCATTCCTACTCCGAATCGAAACCCCCTAATGCACCGGAGTTGCACAGCAAACCGACTTGTTTTATGGAGCTATGCAATTGGAAAAATTTGCGCGCAAGCTTCAGTCGTCTCCAGCTGGCGAAACCGAGTGAAAGTGCAACAACTCACTCCTTCAACTAATCCTCGTCTGTGTGTCTGTCTGTCAGAGTGATTTGAAAAACGAAACCATGAATATAGAGTACCGACAGTTGGACAGGGATCTCAAGGAACGGCTGGACACCTTTTTCCGAACCACCGATGCTTTGGTGGAAGTACACCCCGGCCGGGTCATGATGCCCAGCAAGTTCCAGGAAATTGGCGAAGACATCAAAAACTTCGAGATCCGGAAGGACGACGTGTGGCTGATGTCATATCCTCGGACGGGATCGACTTGGGCTCAGGAAATGATCTGGCTACTGGGCAACAATCTGGACTATGAAGGTGCGAAAAACATCCAACAGGTTCGGACGCCTCTCTTGGAGTTGTCCGCCATTTTTTCCGAGGATCGCAGCGTGGAGGACTTTGTGACGTAAGCAGTTTTTAATTGTCAAGTTGGAAGTCGGACGTGATTTTAAGAAAGCTTTTTTTTCCGACAGAGAACACAAAAAGGTAAATTCGGTGACGTGCGTCCAAAACATGCCGAGTCCGCGCTTTGTCAAGTGCCATCTGCCATGGCAGCTTCTCCCGAACCAGATGGATCAGGTTCGACCCAAGATAATCTACATAGCACGAAACCCCAAGGACCTCAGCGTTTCCTACTACTACTACTGTCAGTTGATCCACCAGACGGAGGGCAGCTTCGAGGACTTTTGCGACATTTTCCTGGCTGACAACGCTCCCATTGGACCGATGTGGGCTCACATGCTTTCGCTCTGGAAGCGACGAAATCAACCGAACATCCTGTTCCTGAAGTACGAAGACATGAAGCGGCGCCTGCCCGCTGTGATTCGGCAGTGTGCGGCATTTTTGAACATCGATCGCGAACTCACCGAAGAGGAAGTGCAAACGTTGTGCGATCACTTGCAGTTCGATAAGATGCAGAAGAATCCGGCCGTGAATATGGAACCGCTGATGAAGAATTCGGCCCAGATCGATGACAAAGCCAGTATCAAGTTCATCCGCAAGGGTGCGATCGGCGATTGGAAGAACCACATGAGTGATGAGTTGTCGAAGCGATTTGATGCTTGGATTAGCGAGCACTTCGATGGAACAGGACTGGAGTTTGAATATGAATAACGGGTGGTGTTGTTTCCGGTAATGATTGAAATTGATTTTGATTGCTATTTCTCCGGTGTAGTCATAAGGAACAGCTAGTGGCAGAAAGGTATTGGGGGAAGCTAATAAAGAAAGAATAAAACATATTAGTTGAACCATGCGCTTGTAGTGATTATTCAGTCGTGCCCATATGCGTCCGTGCGAAAGTAAACGGAGCAAGAAATCCATAAAAAAGCAGTTCTATCATGACGGCGCATTGCGCGTGCACCGTTAAAATTGGCTGCTATACATATTCGATAATGGAAAAATAATAGATGTTTTTGTGCGCGCGTTTTCCATGAACATTTCCATCGATACAAATCTCAGGCATATCATCAACATAGTGCACATGAGTGC
>JASCZW010009466.1:0-42278 GCA_034211315.2 Aedes japonicus | reverse complement strand
ATATTTCCCGGTGAAATTTGTGAAATCGGTGAGATCTGCTTTTATGTAAACAAACATTTAAATCAACGATTTCATCAGGAATAAAGCTCAATTTATCAAACTAAGACGACAATCGGGTAAAAGGTAGCTTCTGCTAACCATTTGTATTTTAAAGCCACCAATTGATGCATGACACAATTTTTATCACTACAATTACCTACCGATGGCTTTTTTTGCGTTATTATATTCAAATAAGCTTCATTATCTAATAAATTGGCCTTTTTTTTCCCTCCTAACATTAATAGCTAGTCTAAATATATATTTAAAAAGAATCAAAAAATCACTATATATAACATAATATAATAAGAAGCATAATTCCTTTTTTGAAAAATAAAATAAAAAAAAATATTTTTATTTAAATAAAAATAAAAAATAATTAATCAATTACTTAAAGTTATTATGACTTTGCTTCACTGCTGTTAAGCTGAATATTTTATGCCAACGTTGTAAAACTTAATTAGAAATGAGAAGAAAACTAAGTATGTTCCATTGAATTCCAACTATCTTTGCTTAAATTGACAGATACGCGTATTTCGTCTACAATGTGCAGACTTCTTCAGTGTCGTGTGCTATTAACTCGAGTAAGTCGAGCTATTAATACGAGTTAGAGAGAGACACAGAGAGAGAGAGAGAGAGAGAGAGAGAGAGAGAGAGAGAGAGAGAGAGCTTACGCAAGAAAAGCCAGGGTTAAATTAGGAAACGCCGGTGTTCCAGCCCAAGACCGCGGACAACAAAGAAGTGTATTAACTTTCTCAGATTCGTTCCCAGCGACTTATATACATACAAATATACATATGCTCTCTCGCCAAAGGAAGCCTCCCGCATAATTCCATCCAACTTCCAACTACAGATGAAGGTAGCATGAGTTCTCAGCATCTTCTTAACTAGGCACCTAATCATCATCAACTCATCATCAAATGGCAGGGAAGCCATACCTTGCTGATCATAAGGACCTGACCACTTGTTGTACAAAGAGCTCGATGGTTGAAGAGCCTGTCATACCCAAGGCAGCTCTTCTGGAGCTTCCATCGTCTCCATAACAGCCAACCCAGGATTGTGTATGGTCGGAAAAAGCTAGGCTATGCTGTAAAGTTGTATGATAAAGTAAATCAATCTGACAAGTTCTCCTTCACCACCCGTTCTTATATTTTCAGACATTCTTCTCTTTTCAGAGAGCGAGTAATGGTGCTCTAACCATATGCCATAGGAAGCTAGGACTATAGTTAATGCTAAAGTCCTAACCGTGTGAAGAGAAATGGAGCATCATTGAACCTTCTTAGACTAGATGCTCCCAACGACCATTTTTAAATACTTTTTTGGTCCGAACAGGGCATTCTGTTCAACTATTAAGTATTTTTTTTTGCGTGACGTAATTAATGGACGTTCCCTTACTTAGGTAGTTTCAGGAAAATTTGGTTGCCCCATTAGCTAAGAATTGCGGTTGTTTTAAAGAGAAGTTTGAGGTAAGCTTAAGAAAGTTGAATTGTAGTTCCATAGAAGTTCTGAAGTAATCTACCAGGCAAGTACCGGAATTGCAAATAGAAACTAATATTCGTGATGAAACTTCGACTCAATCAAGGAAAATTTGAGGTTATTTGAGGAAAGTGTCTGGCTGATTTCAAAGATCTTTAGGCGAAATTTCAATGTAGCGCAAGGGTAAAAATGATAATATTCTGAGTTAATTTTACCCAAGCAACCAAAAGTTGTTTTTTTGGCTTTTTCAGCAAATCGAAGGATTATGAAAATTCTATTGTATTGTATCTTGAGGTGTTTTTCTGTTAATGTTGATCATTGGATACGAAAAAAATAATTGAATGCTCTCCAATTCTGCTGATTATGTTTTACCATATGTCATGAGTACATACATATTTTTAAATTTTTAATGTATAATCACATGTTTTATGATGTATTTAATTGCAAAATGATCTTCACATTCCAGAGTAACATTCATCTGCACTGATTTGGCTGTAAAGAGGCAACAAGCTGCATCTTATTATCATATGCCTATTCATACTGTTTTAATTGTTTCATCATACTTTATAAAATAACACGATGACGAATTTCAACTATGACATTTTAATTAAATATTCTAGTATATATCATTGCATATTATGACATATTATTTACATTATATAGAATAAATACTGGATGAGGAGGGAAAATCAGGAAAATGCTGTGAATTTTACTCCAACAGTTTCAGTGAGATTAACGCGCCCTTCTGACCAAGCCATCCTGTAGAAAGCTTAATAAGTATTGCGAATTCCTTTATTCGATTTGTTGGATCGTATCTTTGGAAGGAGATTCTTAATTTCCCGTGGATTTTGCGTGAGCGTCTCTGCTTACGGGTCCACCAGCCGTTTATGGCCCTTCATACTGCGATATTGTGAATTCAGATCGGTGGCTCAATTTGATCTTGCTATTAAGTGAAGCTGCTTCCAAGACAAGGGCATGAAGGGATGTAAATACAGTGGGCAAGAACTGATGAAAACTAATGAAAAATGTGTAACTTTTGTCGCTATTAAGCGCGGCTTGTAAACAAGGCCTTTTTCGCTTGGAAGTTGTTTGGGGAATCAAATGAAACTGGTTTAAATCACCGCACGGAAATGGTTAGGGAGTTAAAGAGCTTATTTTACCCCACTTCCCCTTATATTCTTGAATAATGTATAGACATCTTTGCACGGAGAGGCTCACGATCAAAGAAATAATACTGAAAATTGAATAGAAGCTGTTTCAACTACCGCACGACTCTGTGAATGAAGATATGACTGATTTTACCCCACATTGAACAAAGATATGGCTGATTTTAAAAAAACAAATAGAGGTTTCTTCAATCGAACAGGCTGATTTTACCCCGCTTTACCATATAGTTTTGAATAATTTATAGATATCTTTGCACGTCCGTCGGGTCTCAAATCGGGTCTTCGCATAACAATTCCTCAATTTCTAAACAGTCTACTTGAAATTTGCTATGCCATAATATTGAGTTGATAGAGTGGAAATTTTATTTAATGATTTGCGGTGAAAATCACAACAATAACTATTACTGTGCTTGTAATACCGTTGGCCAAAACATTACCACGTGTTGTCATGACGAAAACGTCGATGAGAATTAGAAGAAAACCTTCATCACCGTTTTCTCGCCTGATGAATTTTCAGCCTTATTTCGGTCAAAATTGTAGGTTATTTCTCATTAAAAATGACATTTGCCAGCCCTGATAGGAGCATCTATTTATTGAATAAGGATTAAAGGCCAGTATCGACCTAAAAAGTAGAGAGGTTACGGAATTTAGTTCAATATTATTTACGAACCGAAATTTTGACAATTGATCTGCATGGAACGAATTGTCACCTTTACTTACGGAATGATCGAGCGGAATATTTTTCCAAAAGTAAAAGTGACAGCTTTCAATAGTTTGCGTGGAAAACTTACAAATTCCAATTTTCTTCTTTTTTTTTTCTTTTGAGGTGGATACTGCTGCAGAAATTTCTTTTCGATACTTTACTTTGACGTTTCAGTAAACGGAATTTAACATGGGTTTTGGATGGAAAAAGAAGTTTTTTTAAGCACGATACCGACCTTAAAACGAAGACTTACCGTGATCCATCGAGAACACACACGCACGGCCAGCCATTTAAACTCAGATTTGAGTCGTTTTTGACTCACTTTCGGTGAAAGCGGAGTCACTCAAGTCGACAAATCTAAAACATTCATCTGATTTTAGTCGATGTTTTTGATTTGTCAATCCTAGTTACATTCAAGTGGCTCGACTTTTGACGGAAGCGAGGCAAAAACGACTCAAAACTGACTTAAAATGGCTGACTGTTTTTCACTTTTTCAAGTGCGCAGTCCAATATATCATTGCCTGATTGCGTCATCAATGCAGTTTTGACAGTTCACGGAGCTTCTTTACGTGGACTTAGAATATTTTCCAAGGGCAAGTCGCTGAAAATAGTGTGCCAGCCACGTTGTCTTACACACTAGACGAATATGTTTCCTTACAGCGGCACTTCGATTTTCAACCCACACTGAGGCACACTTTTGACAGTTGAGCTCATAGAAATATGAAACCAGCAACCTTGCCAATATACATTGCCTGGTTGCCAGGCTCAGCAGAAAATAATAATTTGGGCTGTCAACGCATCGGCACCTTCGGCACATTACGGGAGCTCCAAGAACATTGCAACGCTTGTTGACACACTCAAAAAAAAATAGCATAGGAGAAAATGGTGCTGAGCGATCCACCCCTTGATATTTTAAGATTGTGTGCTCTTAACTTACTACGATTGAAGTAAAGTAGCCGGAAAACAGACACCAGTGCTTATTTTCACATCAATTTCTGAATACAATCGTACAGAATCCGTAAAATGACAATAAAAAATTTCGTTTGTGCGATTTGAGTCTAGGGGCAAGACAGCTTTCTTGTGAATAACCTCTTTTCTTCAAAGTAACTCAGGATTCATCAAATTTACACACTCTTTAATTTTTATCTCCCTCCAAGATATAGAGTGATGGGAAAGCCAAAAAAATGTGTGCGAAAACGAAAAAAAACAACATCACGCATATTTGATCATGAAAGTCACGTTTGCGCAGAATGCATCAGCTTCCATCAACTTGTATAATTTATTGCTTGATTTGAAGTATTCTGGCAGCACT
Organism: Aedes japonicus; assembly: GCA_034211315.2. Lineage (NCBI taxonomy): Eukaryota > Metazoa > Arthropoda > Insecta > Diptera > Culicidae > Aedes > Aedes japonicus. The sequence continues at coordinate 37,585 of JASCZW010009466.1, read as the reverse complement.
GGCTTGAATGTGACAGTGGCGACGGTGGCAACCATAGCAACCGATGACAACAGTATGTTTACAGTCTGGGAAAATTATTTACTATCGTATCGTAAGAAGTTCTCCTTTGAGTCAAGAAAGGTCGTAGTATTTGAAAGAGGAATTGGGCCCCGATTGCGGTTAGTAGATTGTATGATATTGTTTAATTGTTTTTCTTGTAGGAAGACGAAAAACAGATGGAATATGTGGGGTATCTGGACCGTTTTCTGGTTCCTCGCAGCGGAACCAGAATAGTTTGAGGATGGTTGAAGGCTGAATGGGGCTTCTTAAAGTGAATGGCACAGTCAAACATATTTCTTATCAAAAAACAACAGACACTCTACCACAACATTTATTCTTTTTATTACTAAACGGTTGCGCGGCACCGTGCACTACAACGTACTACAAAAACTAAATCTCTTATGAAGGTGCAAATAATTAATTATCATCCGGGGTGGTTGGCTTCAGGTGAATATCGGATGTGGCTGTAAATGAGCTGTGCTTGGGCTGAGGATCCGACATAAGTTCCATCCAAGCTAAAACAACGCAAGACGATCTTCTAAAATTATTATTTATTACAAACTAATTTCAATGACTAGCGGGTGAGGATAACCACAACATTGATGCGGCAACTCTTCACGACAAAACTTTCTTGTTTTGATAATGCAATTTCACTGTCAAAACCAAGCTTAACAAAAGGTAGGAATGTTCAATATCACAATATGCATCCAGTGAATAAGAGATGTTCATAATTGCTCAGATTTTCTCAGGATTGCTCAGTGTCTTGCCCCTAAATTTGAGTCATAACACCTTGTAAACAAGCTCCCTGAACTGCCAAAAAAGTGAGGTTAACACATTCCGTGCAATGATCTACATATAGCTCAACAAATTAGAATTAAATAGGTTTAAGAGTTTTGCCAAAATGACAATAGAATTACTTGAGTCTCGAGTAATTCATGATAAGGGTCTTAAAACCAAACAATGACTTGAAACGTTGATTTCTCTTCAATCTAATATCACTCTCGCGGATTGATAGCAGAATCTGGCAGAGGAATGTTAGTTCTATCACAGGAGGTAGTTGAATTTCGTTGAATTTTCGTGATTTGTGACCGATCAACGTTTCAAGTCATTGTTTACAATTGGCTTTTGGGTCTTTAGCAATTCTATTGTCATTTTGGCAAAACTCTCACACATATTATTTGAGCTATAGGTCACGGAATGTGTTAACCTCACTTTTTTGGCAGTTCAAGGAGCTTCTTTACAAGGTGTTATGACTCAAATTTAGGGGCAAGACACTATAAAATCCACAGTCAGCCACTTGCTCTAGTTGACCAAATATTCAGCCAAAACATTGTGAGGTGATGTGAAAAGTATCCAATCATTGCATCTGCCAAACCATCTACCATCACCGGCCAGGAAATCATCTGCATCTTACGTCAACAAACGTCACGTCCAAGGCCGGATCAAATAAAACTTGTCTTTTCTTCCAAAACCACGGAAAACGTTACCTAACCTAGTTCAACAACATCAACACCAGCCACATTAGAACCAAAGCATATTTCCTTTCATTGCACCGATTGTGTCCGAATTTCGGTTCGCATCACCTTTCTTGCCGACATAACCTCACCGCCCATAAACTGTTGTTCCCTTCATCCGCATTTATGACTTATTTGCCTTAATTACACATCCTCTCTGGGTCCACCGCCTCCACCGCCGCCGCTGCCATCCTTCTTCATTCCGGGAAATTTTCCAAGCAATCCCGGCGATTCCGGGTAGCGAAATCGCAGGTCAAAAAAGGCAATCCGATGCTGTCCGTCCGGCCCACTCTCGGTCCGGTCACGTCGACGACTTTTTCGTTTGTCAGTGAAAATTTAATCCTAATTTCGTCCCTTTGTTTCCAGTGCGATTTGTTTTGCTTTGTAATCATGGCTGCCCCGTCGTGGCCGGCCGAGCGAAACTGGACTGGAGTTTGTTTTGGGTTTAAATTATTGATCCGCCAGCCCCCTTTTTTCGGAGTGGTCATTGTCCGTCTCTGCGTTCGAAGGCGCGAAAGAGTTAGCCAAGGTAGTAGGCTGGAATTCGGAAATGTCGCAGCCTACTTCGTTGTGAAACTGTCAAAATGGTCAATTGGAATCAGAATGGAACGACCGTTACATTTCGGAGCAGACCCGGCCAACTTGGAACAATAAAAACTAGTCTACGCGCACAGTTAGGACCTCATAAAAAGTGACAGTAAAAATCAAATGTCAAATTTTCGCAAAACTTTCGTCCACCGAGGGCAGGCATAAATGTAAAAAATCATAAAAAATTACACTGCCCGACCACGGGAGTCCTTTCAAAAGCTGTTCTGCCTGCGGAGGTTAGTTTCTAGTTCGGTAGTGTTTAAAAAGTGTGCAATAAAAAATAAATATGTCAGTCTATGCAGTGTTGCTCCAGCGGCAACTGAGGGACTCGTAAAAGGCACAGGGCTCGTAAAGAGTAACAACAAAAACTCTTTTGTGCGGTGCTTTCGTTCACTTTCTCCGGGTCCCGTTTCAGCAGAATATGTCCCTGAAAATGGCCGTAAAAAATCCTTTATAAATGTAAACATTGTAAAACAATTCCCCTTGTGCCGTTTGAGGATATTTGTTTTAAAGACCCAGTTCTCGATCTGAGGTAGCAAAAATTGGAGCATTTTCGGTTCGATCATTAGAGCAAATGTAAATGAGTCCCAGTCACGCCCCCCAAAGTCCCGTTCGAATGAATCGAATTATGTATGTTTGCAAAAATCATTATGTCCATGCAGAGGCCGCTTCACTTTTTACGACCGGGGGGCGTATCGATGTGCCGTAAAAGGGTCATTTGTCATTCCGACCTGAAAGTTGGAAATTTTAGCCCGCTCTTCGGTAAGGTAGCGTCATAATTTTGGCCTCGATGATTTCACAGAAGTATTTGTTTTGCTAACAGATTATATTTGTTTTGACAAAATAGACCTCCCTCTTTGCTTTGTGTGTTGTTCGTCGTCGGAGTGGAAGCGAGCACAGAGGCAGCGGGATTAAAGGGACACGGCTCGACAATATGATGGGATTAGGAGAAAGGGGTGAATCCGAAGCGGTGATGATGACTGTGTCAACAGGAGACAGAAGCTTTGGGTTGCTTTGTTCGATGTCATGTGAATGTTTCAGCCGATGATGACAGGACGGAATGGAAGGGGACTGGTTGCTTGGGTGACTCAGTGCGCCGAGTAACAGGTAGTTTTTGAAATCTAAGATTGGCAGAGACTACTGAGTATGGATTTTCAGCTAGCTTTGATCCAGTCGATAGTTGGTCGATTTTGAAGCCTCAGAGTATGTTCAAATCTACCATGCAAAATGTTGACCAGGGCAGTTTTGTGAGGCTGCGATATTCAAAGGCAGGGTTTGAAGATGTAAATATCCCATTTCTGAGCCTGTGCAGTTCACATTCCGCAAATTAGTTTGAATATTTACTGAAACCGTTAGATCCTTCCGAATTAAGAACCGAATTACTGTTCAACTTTACAAAATTATTCCGAAACTAGAAACATGTTCTGGAGGCAAATCATTATCATTTTGTTTTTCTTGTTAGCACGCATATTCCTTTAAAGTACTTCAAATCTTTTCAGAAGTTACCTTAAATAACCTTAGAACTTACCTGCGTGTGACATCGGAAGTCTCTCAGTGAATTCAGTGTGACATTGCAACTTCGTTATGTGAGAACCTGCTTGGTTTCATCGGAAAAGAATTCACTACCTAATCTACCAAAAGTTTGGATTTTACTTGTAATGAGAACTCAGAAGTTCATCATTTTTTTTTAAATTTAGTTCCATGGAACTTTTTGGCTGACTAACAAGACACTTCACGAACAGACAGAACTTAATTTTCAGCTTGAAGTTCAAGAAAAGTATCTCGTTGCTATTAAACTCAACCTCCAAGTTCATATGTTATTAGTTAAGAACGTGCGGTGAACTTCAAAGAATCTCTTACACAAAGTTCAATCAAAGTACTAACCGAACTTTTAATCAGCGCAAAAGTTCACAATACATCTATGTTGAACTACTTTCTTATTTTTTTAAGTACACGTTATGTTATGAGTAACATTTGTAAAAATGTCAAAAAGATCGTTGACATTTGAAGAGTGATCTGTTGTTATGCTCCATGCTTGATGATATGCAAGAGCAAAAAAAAAAAATGATTTTTCAAAAACAATAAATAAGAACGGCTTATGTCATTACCATTGTGAAAATCTGTTAGCTAAATGGGATGCTGAAACTGAATCTGTCACTCAACAACTAAACCTAAATTAAAAAACCTTATTAATTTGTAGACTAAATTTATTTGTAGTTCATTTCAGATTGAGTTCTAGATGAACTAACCAGAGACTTTTAGGTTCGGATAAGATTATAGGGAACAAAAACGTACTAATGCATAGAATCAACGCTTCGAGTAAAATCATAACATAACCCACCTTGTTCATATGGCACAGTGGAAAGAATCCCGGTTTTAAAGAGAAGGACTTAACTTGGAGACTAGGTATTGGTGAAATGTGTATTTTTCTTAAGAAAAGTTCATCAAATTGAACTCAATTATCATTTCAAAACCCCACCCCTTCTAAAATAAATTTGCGGCAGGATAAAAAACAACAAAAATGTCGAATATAAATGTCTTTTGTTTTGTTTTGGTTGAGTCGGTTTGATGTACTTTTTGAGCTGAGTAGAATTCTCTACGAATTCTCTAGAACACCCAAAAGTTGAAATTGTAGCAAAAAATGCAATGTCAGTTTTTGCAATCATATCTTGAGAAATCCGCATGATTCTGACATGGTTATTTTGCCCATCATGATCCACAAAGCTTTTTATGGTATGAACAAAGCCATGCAAGTGTATGCAAGCGGTTATCGCAGTGTGCCTAGTGCCTCGACAGTCGCAGCAACCGTTGGGTTTTTGTTCAATCGGCAACAATTTCTCAGTATGGGTGAGAAAATGGCACATAACGCCGGCACGCCATATGCCACTGTTGCTATTCTGCTGTTAAGTGTTCTATTTTTATCTGCACTCGTCATCACCCTCCTATCGCTCTCTCATCAAGTCACCATGCGTTTTATGAAATAATCGAAGCCATGTAAGTGTGTGCGACCGACAATTGCTTCGTTGTTGTAACGTTGAGTGCCTCGAAAACCGAGGCAACTGTAGGGCTTTTATTCCGTTCACCTCAACTTGTTGTGGTGGCTGGATGGTTACAATGAAGAACCATCATGCTGACGATCGCGGTTCGACTCCCAGTAGCAGATCGTAATCTTTTTTTTGTGAGCCATTGAATTTACTACTACTAAGAAACTGTACAACCTCACGCACACATTGATCTTTTCTAATCGAATTGATGTGTGCATTTTTTCTCCAAGTTGCAATCCATTACGAGAAATGAAACCAAATCATGCGAAATCGCATTACAATCTTGATTTTTTATTTTGGGTGAACGAACGTTTTGTGAACTTCAAGGTTTTATTTGGCAGTTGACAAGAATGCTGCTAGAAGCTTGAACATAGAATTCTAACTACAAAGTTCAATTAAGTACTTAAAAAGTGAACTAAATAGAATTTTCATAATCCTTCGATTGTATGTATGTATGTATGTATGGTAGCCACCATCCCACAGTGGGCAAGAATTGATGAAAACTAAGGAAAAATTCTTTAACTTTTGTTGCTTTTACGCGCGGCTAGTAAACAAGGCCATTTTCGCTTGGAAATTGTGTGGGGAATCAAATTAAACTGGTTTCAATCACCGCACGGATATTATTGAGGAGTTATAGAGCTTTTTTTAACCCACTTCCCCTTATATTGTTGAATAATTTATAGATATCGTTGCTCAGAGTGGCTCAAGATCAAGGACTAGAAAGAAAAAGAAACTGGAAAGTGGAAAGTGGAAAAAGTAAAGCGGAAGATTAAAAGTAAAAAAAGAAAGACGAAAGAAGAGAAGCATGAAAAGAGAATCGAAATAAGAGAAGTTAAAGAAGAAAACCAGTGAAAGAAGAAAAAAGTAGCTGAAGAAGAGAAACTGAAGCAGTGAAGGGCAAAAAGAAAAGTTTAGATGGACACCAAAAAGCGAAAGAAGAAATGTGTAGAATCCTAAAATAACCAGAAAATTCACACACACACACATACACCAACATGTTCACTTGACTACAGCATATTGTTGAAACAGGAAGTACTGCTTACAATTTGTTAGCGAAGGCGTTACTAGCGTGAACCATTCCGTCGCTAGTTCCCACATTGACTCGGGAATCGTTCGGTAACAGGCGAAGCAGTTGTCAGAATGTTTAGTTATGGATGACAGAACGAATGTCATCTAGGATGATGAGTAGAAATTGATGGAAAAATAAAAGTAGCAGGTTTTAGTGCGGGAAGAATTAAATTTATTGGAATTGTTAGACTGAATTGGATTGAAAATAGATTGAAGTGTAAGTAGATGTAAAACTAAATTCTCACCCTAAAATTAAAACAAATATATCTATAGGAACACACGGAAACGTCTATAGGAAAGTACAGAGAAGTAGGAAACATTAAAAGGTCACTGCAATTGTATGTTATTTATCTACCTAGCTAATGGGCACAAGACTAATCAGTAACTAATTTCTAGCTTTATAGCGCTACCGTTGAAATAGATATGGAATGCTAAAAGAACAGTGAGTTTCTGCGTCTTCCGTAAGTACACAATTCTTTCAAACGTTCAAAGATCGTGGGAAAAAGTACACGGTGGACATTATAAACATGAAAGTGTTCCGAAAACCTTCATATACCGTACACTGATAACCATGGCAGTAATCTAGAGAAAAAGTAATGGCCCTTCAACGAAGATTATGGATTAGAAGACGCCTCCATCGCTGCCTAACAAGGATTCGGTGAACCAGCGGGAAGCGGCCAGCAAGTTCAATTGTTCAAAGCCGTACACTCGCTAAGCAAGATGAAAAATGAGGGAGGACCAGATCTCCAGAGTACACGGACGAACAAATCAAAACAGTGAAATCCCAGTACCGCTGGATGATCCGGCAATACTGTGGAAAGGCTTTCATTCTGAACGACGCAAGCTACTTTCCGCTGTCCAATTCCCAGATGCCCGTATACGTCTGTTTCTACTATCAAATCTACAACTTCTCCCAAGGGTTAAGTATAAATTAAAGCACAAGTTCGAACAAAAAGTGGTGCTTATACATCGCAATTTCTTTTTTTTTATTATTTATTTTCCGTTGGCCTATTTCCTCACATGGTGACAATCACCGACGCCAGGGAGACGACTCCGCCACCTGGACCCTACCTAACGACTCATGACTATGAACCGGGACCAACGGGCTTTACTTCCCCCCTTCCGAAGGAAGACGTGACCAAGATTTTTTCGCCTCAGAAAAACCACCGACGTCGACTGGGATTGAACCCAGACCCACTGGGGTGCCAGTACCAGTCACACTTACCACTACACCACCGACGCCGGTGACAACATCGCAATTTCTGTTGAAGGGATTTCGGAGCCATGGTTCAAACCAAGTAGCTTGGCCATCAACCAACAAGTTTACCAAACCGAGTGTTTGCAGAAAATTTTCATCCCGATCCTTCAGAAACATGACTCGGATGGAGAGTACACTAAGGTTTTTTTTTACACGGGGGATACGTACCGTGTAAAAAAAAAACCGTGCAAAAAAAAATCCGCGTTAATTCCGGAATCCGTGTAAAAAAAAACCGTGTTAATTCCGAAATCCGTGTAAAAAAAACTTTGATAACATGCTAAGTCTTTTGCAATAAAAAACACTTAAAAGATTTTCTAAACAGTGGAGCCAAGTGAGGGCCTCAGGGCCAGAACACAAAATAGGACCGGAGTGAATTTGTGTGGGGATAAGTGGGGATAATACAAGTACATTCATGATGGCATATCTCGAGATCCTTAATATCTGCAAAGGTGCGGTCTTGAGCAGAATTGTTCAGAAGGTCAAGGACATTCGAAAGGTGAACCGTTTCATTCGGACTTCCACCGCTACGTGGCGCTAGTGAGCATGCAAAATTAAGTATGTCAACTTGTTCTGTTTCGAGATTCTGATAAGATGAATAGTTCTAGTCGTCGGCAAAGTTGTTCAAAAGGTCAAGGGAATTAACAATGAGAAACATGTTTTCTTTCAACCACAAAATATGTTTAGCTCAAAGCAATTTTTGAATTGAATCAACCATACTTCATGGTTAAAAGAGCGATCATTTTTGCACATCTGTCATAGGGTTAAATCAAAACAAAAATGTTATAATTCCAACCAGTGTGTATACCTGAAGCAGCTCTACAACAAATATAAAAACAACAACCTGCTCGTTTCAGATCGCTTTCAAGTTTATCGTTGCGATCGACAAGAAAAAAAATCGGAGGAAGTTCTTACTGCTAGTACTTCTTACTAATGAATTCAAATTCATTGTTTAATAATGGTTGAATTTACTGGAAATGTAAGTCAACTGTGAAAATATCAACAGTATTTTTTTCGATATAATCATTGTATAGGTGAATCAACCATTTTTTACTGTTTTTGATTCAAGCATACATTAGTTAAATCAACTTGAAATGTATGGTTGGTACAATCATGTACATGCGTTATCGAAAAATCAATGCAGAAATATAGTTGATTGCGGATGAAATATAATTGATTGAATTATACTTTTTTTCTCCGTGTTCAACAGGTGGACCGTTCTGTTCGGAATTCCTTCGCTATGTGGCGTTAAATTGAGAATTTTCTACTTGTTCTATTTCATGATTCTGATAAGAGGGATAGTACTAGTCGTCGTCAAAGTTGAGCCTTTTAAACTTATTCTATCTCATGATTCTGATAAGATATGGTTGAACAAGAGATGGTTAGATCGGTTCATACATAAAAACAATGTGTGAAATGTAGGAAACAAAGAAGAATGCGCATCAGCAGATACAGCTGCAGCTGATTGAGGATAGTGCATACCATGCAAACAAAATCTTCAACGCCGATGAAACTGTCTATTTTGGAAAAAGATGCCTTGTAGAAGTTACATAGATTCAACTGACCGTACGGCATATGGGTTCAAAGCCTTAGATGATCGCACTGCTGTTCTGCATATGTATGTATATATGCGCACATGCATACATACGTGCACACAAAAATTCATACGTATATTCTCACATACACGCATTCACACATACATGCATACGCACATACATACATACACATTTACACATTTATGCATGCATATTATTAAAACACATTCATACATGCACACAAACACACTTGCATCTTCATACACACACTCACATAAACACATTTAAAATCATACACACGTACACACTCACACGTTCATTTATGCGCACCTTCATGTAAACACATACGCGGTTTTCAAACACACACACACACACATATACATACATACACACATACGACCATACATATACACACCTATATTCACACACATACTTGTCCCTTTCCTCAGTGGGAGACAAGAGCGAATATACCACTTCCTCTTCTCTTTTTGTTCATGCAGGAGCGCTGCACGCAGCAGCATACTCACCACACTCTTCCTTTATCTGTAGTTTTTGAAAAGAGCTGCGCGGTGAAATTAAATCACTTGCCTCTGAAAGCCACTGGCGAGTAAACTCAACGCTCTGAAACGCACTGCAGTGAATACAGAGAACCGCACCCCAGAGAACTCTGGAGTGCGTTAACTGGTCAGATACACTGATGTTGATTCTCTAAATAAGTAGATTAGCAAGCGCGTTTGTGAATTGTTTGTCGTTCAGGTTCCGGTTTCCATTTTTATTCATTTCGGTTTTGATATGTTCGTTATAACGTATAAATTTGACCTTGGGAAAAAGGATTGCAGATTCTTGTAATGGAGCATGTACGAAACCATAGGCAATATTATTACCTTTGAAAATACATTATCTTGCAAAGGGTAAGGCTGCAATTGTTGCGGTACCTTTGAAGCATAAGATTTCTATAGTTGTGAATGGAGACTCCATAAGCAACTATAGGAACCTAACATTTACCCTATACAGGATAAATAGATTAATGTTTAAGGACTGGGAGTGGGGGTGTCTTATGCGTGGTTAAACGCGCCACAACCCTAACCATAATGTATTTCCTGGCGACGACGGATAAAACGCTCTGCGCGTTGCTAAGCAAGTGCACAATAGGACAGCTCCATATATAGCAGTGGCTTTAACTACATACAATATTTGAATTTAAAATTAATACATTGATTAAAAATTCACATATTCTAGGGGAGAGGGGAGTAGGTTTGGACACTTTTTCGTACAATTTTTCATATATTTTGTGAACGTCGCCAGAGATCCTGAATTCATTCTAGTTGTCGTTTGGACATCGAAGCATCATAAGAGTGTGTTAAAGATGTGCGTTTATGCAATTTTGAGTTGTTTATTTGCATTTCGGAAAAATACGTATTTGTCCGGATGTGCCCCGTACGTGGGGTAGTTTTGGACAGTCATGGGACACATTCGTAAAACGAAAATAACTTACAGAGATTCATGAAATTTTTAGTTTTCTACCTATTTCTAACCTACAGACCAAGGCTGAGGTCCAATGACAAAACTTATAACTCTAGACTAACTTTTGAAAAGAGGGGAAAGCGAAAATGTGAAGAAATCATATTATGTTGGAGCTACAGGCAAGCTCTAAACTCGAAAAGTAACATTGTTTCTTTTTATAAAATTGATAAAAAAAATGGAATTCCTCAGTTCATCTATAGTATGCATTGCGTAATTACATCTGGCCAACACAGTGAATTGTAATATATTCATAAGCTTAAGCAAGGAGGAAATCACTATGTTTTGTGCCAATATATTCATCAGTTGTGTGATTACCAGTCATCAACTGTACCGACTGTATCGACTTAGTACAAATATAAGCATCTGAATGTGCCCGAGTGCGCCCCGGTTGGCTGTAAAGTAAAATCTTTGCTTTTTGGCGCTATACGGTATACCGACTGCCTGCTTTACGAGTTAACGAATGTACCCAGATAAAACCAATGGTGTCAGAAATGTTTTTGCATGGTGTGCCCGGAGTGAATCGCCCCTAGAGCTTTAATTAATAATTTGATATTTTTTAGTCAAGCCCGTTTTATTTGACATGTATCCACTGTTCATTTAGCGTGTAAACAACAAACAAAAATAATGCAACTATTCAAAAATAATGCAACCATCGATTACATTTTTGATTATAACTCTTAAAGTTTTCAAGCTGAGATTCAACTAGCTCTACACTTGCTAAGATAAGACATTTGGTAGTATGTATCACGAAAACTCTTTTTATAAAGTCAGAAACTTTCAAGGGATGTGAATTTAATGTCGGTCTACAGGCGCCTAATTGGGTCTATTCTTGGATGCAACTTCGAAAATTACACGGAAGTGAACAACTATAAGATGATTAATATTGTCTCAATTGCTTTGGATTACATCGGTCATTCTAAAAACAACATGATTTTGTTGATTATTGCTAAATTAATGACACATTTTGTACAAATGAAGGAGCTAAGCTAACATTACATCCCGTTACCCTAATATAAGTAGGGATTCCCCCGTTACGTAATAGGTTAAGATGTAGGCCATCTTTAATTACAGTACTTTCTAGATTTGATTGACGCATTGGTTGGACGTAGTTCCGAAATCTAGTGGAACTTATTAGTTTGCAGTTGCTAGCCAATTGAAAAGTTTTAGTGAGTCCTCTTTTATCAAGAAAACCGTTGTTATAAGTAAGCCTAATCCAACCGACTAAATTTGTATTCCAGTATCGTGAAATTGTCTAAGGAAATCCATGGTGGTTGAGCCCAGTGAGATTTTTATGTAAATTGTATGGAATGAAGCCTAACCACAAAAAAATTAGTTCTTAGCTGAATAGGCTTAAATGTTTGCTTACAAAAACCAATAACACAATAAAAACACACAATAACTCTGTTTGAGGTTCTGGTAACTATTCGTTACATGAAAGACCAAAGTGAAAAAACGAGATTGTAATATGGTGCGTTTTTTTTTACTTGAATGACCTAATATCCTTTAAGCGAAGGTGTTACGTCCAGGTACCCAAGTAGCACACTACGATCTTAATTAGTTGTAGTAACTTGATTATGACTTAGCAAGTCATATTTATGTTATCTCAACTGAATAGCAACAAGTGTGCTACTAGGGTAGATGTAGGAGATCGCGTACGCCGCCAAAGACTCGCCAGCTTGTAGCTATGTCTCGTGTGCGGATAAGTGATATTCCCCAGCGCATCACGGGCCATCGGAAGTCGCCACTCTTCCGAGGTGTGCATACCGGTCACCAATTACCGGATCCATCCCGAATTCGGCCACTGACAGCATCATCAGCATCGAGATGTACTACATGGCTGCAGAACACCAAGAAGCACAAGGATAGATCTTTCCGTATTATTTATAAACAGTAAGCCACATAGAACGAAGATAACTGAGCGATAATACGAATAAATGGGGCAATAAGAACGAAACCGAGTCTGGACATCTTTTTCTGGCGTCTTGTTGGGATGCAACTGTCAAAGCGAGCAAAAGCTATGGAATTTGACAGATCTATACTCGACAGAATTTTAAATTAAATCAAAGGGATATATTCATTAATTAAATTCAAAGGGGCCATTCTTCATTTATATCTTAATAAATCTATTATTATAACGGATTGAGTTTAAACATGTAAACATTTTCTTCCGCTGAATGAGATGTAGTTATTGATATTTCTTCAGCGGTTTCTAGATATGATGATTTTGCAATAACGCCCATTTAAAATTTAAATCTAGAGTTTATCATTCTATTTCATGCAAGCTGAACCAAATGAATGAAAATTTAATAGAACTGGCGCTTTTTTTTATAATTTTTGTTATATTTTCGTTTGCTAATGTGTGTTATTTCTGTAAAATAAAACGTAGGTGTGTGTTTTAAATTTAATCCTCGGATCGTCAGTGTCTACCATGGCTTTTTTCTGTGTTGAAGCATGTCATAGACAAAACATTTATCTTCAAACTACACCGTGTCCTGTCAGTTTGAACGTAGTTTTCTCGTTCATAATCTGATATTAACTTCTTGTGCATAATATAGCACTAAGAATAACTGAATCAGCCCCCATTCTTGAATAAGAAGGGGTTCTATCTTCTATCCGAACCTGCTGCCTATCGGAATAATACAAATTTGTGTTTTGGTTGCCTGGATAGTTCTCATGTTTGGTTGAAATTTTTGTTTCATTTGTATGAGAGCACTTCCCCCCAGGCAAAGAAGGGGTCTCGAACCACCATAGAAAAAAAATCTTGCCTTCAAAAACCACAAACATGCCAAATTTAGTTCAATTTGTATGAGAGCCTCCTTCCCCCTTCTAGAGAAGAGAGGGGTCTCAAATCACCATAGAAAAAAGTTTCGCCTCCAGGAAACCCCACATGCCCAATTTGGTTTCAATAACTTGATTCGTTCTTGAATTATGCAGAAATTTGTGTTTCATTTGTATGGGAGTCTCCCCTTTCAGAGAAGGGAGGGGTCTCTTACCTATCATAAGAACATTCTCCATTCCCAAAAAAACCCCAAGACGAAACATGTGATAAGGCATTGAACAGTTTCGAATGTGCCCCATCAACACCCGAAACGAATAACTACTATAGAAATAAGCCATATGTTTCTCCATTATTATCCTTTTATCACGTTTTTTCCTTGTATATCGGTTAACAACTTAGGTGGAGTAGTTATACATCTAAGTCATTCACAAAGGAATTGAAAAAATCCTCACAACTTTTACTCATAAGTTTGGAAACATGCATTTAAAAGGGCACTGAAGATTTTCTAAAGATTTGACTCTGCAGAGCGGTCTCTCAAGAGGACACCAGCGAGAACTAGGTGGGTGCGCTCGAGAGCACAATTCGTTCATTTCACTCGAGAGCGTGCTCTCAAATTTTCACCACAAATGCTCTCAAGAGACTCCCTCTCACACTTGGCTTGATTTGCACTCATCGTAAGCGTGCTGATTTGCTCGCCAGTGTGGCAACTGGTTCATCCCCAGAGAGGAGGCAAGCAATATGCATGTGAGAGGCGCACTTGGGTGAAATGCCATGTATGTTCACACATAAATACTTATCCCCACACAGAACAAGTAGAACAATTTGAAAATGCTCAGTTTTGCATACTCACTAGCACCACTTAGCGGTGGAAGTCCGAATGAAACGGTTCACTTTTCGAATGCCCTTGACCTTCTGAACAACTTTGCCGAAAACTAGAACTTTCTATCTTATCAGAATCACGAGATAGAACAAGTTGAAAATACTCTATTTTGCATGCTCATTAGCGCCACGTAGCGGTCGAATTCTGAATGAACGACCTATCTTTTGAATGTCTTTTGAATTGAAACTTTGCCGATGACTAGAACGATCCATCTTATCAGAATCTCGAAACAAAACAAGTTGCAAATGCTCAATATCGTATGCTTACTAGCGCCACGTAACGGTGGAATTCCGAGCAACACGGTTCACATTTCTAATGCTCATTACCTTATGAACAACTCTGCTCAAGACCGCACCTTTGCAGACATTAAGGGGACCTTCTCCTGGTTGAACACGAAAAAACCTCTTTTTTTGAATTTTTCTCACGCCGAGACCAAATAAGATAGACGGTTAATTTTTTTTTTTATTTTTTATTAAATACAAAAAATTATTGAAAAAAATTTTTTGACCAAAATAATGTGACACGCATCCGCTAGAGGGCGCTGGAAAAAAACGGCTTTTCTAGCTGTTGCCAAGATATCTCTTGAAGGAAGTTTCTGAAATCAAAAAATCAAACGGGGAATTGTTAGTAACATGATTTTTTATAAGATGGACTAAAATGAAGAAGATCCGATCAAAAAAAAAAAAAAAAAAATAAGCGGACTTTGAAGAACATAGTGTTATTTTTGGCCTTTTTTTGAATATTTAAGCCCCTGTAGAAATGCAACCGGACCACCTAGGTCAAAGATTTTAGTTCATCTTATGAAAAATCATGTTACTAACAATTCCCCGTTTGATTTTTGATTTCAGAAACTTCCTTCAAGAGATATCTTGGCAACAGCTAGAAAAGCCGTTTTTTTCCAGCGCCCTCTAGCGGATGCGTGTCACATTATTTTGGTTAAAAAAAAATTTTTTTTCAATAATTTTTTGTATTTAATAAAAATTAAAAAAAAAATTAACCGTCTATCTTATTTGGTCTCGGCGTGAGAAAAATTCAAAAAAAGAGGTTTTTTCGTGTTCAACCAGGAGAAGGTCCCCTTAAGGGTCTCGAGATATGCCATCATGAATGTACTTGTATTATCCCCACTTATCCCCACACAAATTCACTCCGGTCCTATTTTGTGTTCTGGCCCTGAGGCCCTCACTTGACTCTTGTAACTTGTTTTGATATCCATTCCACTGTTTAGAAAATCTTTTAAGTGTTTTTTATTGCAAAATACTTAGCATGTTATCTAAGTTTTTTACGCGGATCTCAGAATTAACACGGTTTTTTTTACACGGTTTTTCGGAATTAGCACGGTTTTTTTTACACGGGTTGGAAAAAACCGTGCAAAAAAAACCGTGTAAAAAAAAACCTTAGTGTACGTCTTTTGGCCAACCAAGGCATCATCACACAACGCAAGAAAGACGCTGAAGTTCTTGTACGGTCAAAATTTACCATCTGTACCAAAAGACTGGAATCTGACTAATCAGCCACAGTGCCGTCCTATCGAGAGTTTGTTTTTTTTTTTGGTCTGTTGAGTTCCACTGTATAGAAGCGTAACTGGAAGGCTAAGGATACGAAGCAACTCATCAACAGGATCACAAGCAGCCACGGATCGCAAAACCTGTCCACGTCCAATTTCGAGCGCTTTTCTTCCAGTGTAGATTTTGAATTATTTCACGAATTTATCGGTACGCGATCTTGCCAAGAAATTAAAACTACCGAAAAGTGTTTGTGTTTTGTGTTTGCAATTTATTTGAACAGCGCTTGGCTGTTGATTGAAAGGTTGGAAGTGGTACAAATCGAAAAGTATGCTCCCGACAAATAGATAAAAAGGTGGTACCAATTATTGAGAAAAATCACAATCTTTCTGTGCGAAATGTGGTTGAGAAAGTTGGGAAGTCGAAATCATACGAGCAAAAAGTAAAGCAGAAGCAAGGACTGAAGGCCCTTGCCCAAAAGGTGCCCAACCGTGATAACAAGCAACATTTCACTCACTTTCACTTTTTTTAAACACTATTTAAAAAAAAAAACTTTTTTGAGCGTATTAGTAGAACGATTGTGATTGGGAAACTAGGAGAATTTAAAATTAACACTTAACTTTAATAACTTTAAAAAAAATAAAAAATCAAACCTTGAAACACTTTTTCAAATTTGCGCTAGTAAACGCGAGCAAATTCCTTATAATTCTACTATGAGCTTATCTTTTGACAGGTAGGCCTATTTCGTCGGCTACTTACAGACTTCTTCAGTGTCGAGTGCTCAAATCTACCAAACTGTCCAGAACATCATCCAATAGAAACATACTGGGCTCTGTTTAAGCAGAAACTCTTCGGAACTAAGATGAAAGTAAATGGTACCGGTGATTTCAAGAGAAGATGGAGAATCGTCACGGCGGGCGTATCTGAAGACACCGTACGTAACCTAATGGCGGGTGTACCACAGAAAGTTCGAAAATGTTACAGAAAAAAGGATTAACAACTTTATCAACTGTTTCATGTGTAGATATAACTCTATTATTTTGAAATAAAGAGGCGGTCTTGTTGAATTATGTGTTAATTTTTTTGCTGCTATAATTTTGGTGTCCAAAATTTAACGTGGACAGGCTTTATTGTAGTATTTAAGGTGACTATGGTGAACCCTTTGTATAACATAAATCAGATTGAACTGTACTTCTATGTTGTTGTTTTTCCGAGCCATTCTTTCGCTTCATTCCAACCATAAAGGTTGTACAAACTTTACTCATTTAACTTGCTGGTACTGGTAGCATGTACTGTCTTAAACATTGTGATCGATGGCTAGAAGTAACTAAGTTTTGTAATGAATCAACGACTGGCCCATAAAACTGAGGTGACTGTACCTAAAGTGAAATAAGGCTTACCCGATTGAGCCCAAAATAAATAAAATAGTAACAAGCTTTTCCCTATGTGAAGGTCTTCGCTGCCCTAACAAACCTAACGAATTCTGTCATCCCAGCTATCGTTTTGATTTCAGCACTTATCGCGGAACAAATATAAATATCACCATTGGCTAGTTTGGTTATCACATGATATATTTTTGACTTACAATTTCTGCCGAACGTTACAAATAGAATGCAAAATTACGAATATTACCAGCATATTTGATCAAGAACTTATGCTTTTAGCAAATATACGATATTAACAATATAAGTCATTTCCTTTTTCCACATATACATGTTAGGCAACCCGCTGCCAACAGAACCATCTGGTGATAAAAAAGGCAAGCAAAATATATTTTACCCTTCAATTTGGTTAATTCATTCTATCCACGGTAAAGCTAATATACACTTTTTTTCAGTATTGTTTGCTCGCACAGAGAAAATTGTTTGATAGTCAATTTTACTGTTATTGGAGATAAGGATGACTAGGGTAAAATAATGATTTTTAACCGACTATAAACATGGTCAAAATGACCATGCAAAATAGTTGATTCAACATTTACTATAATGTCAGAATAGCTGGGGTTACGCGGAATATTGCCACAAGCAGCAATGGCGGCGCTGGTGTACTCTGCTTGACATTTTGTTCTTTTGTTGTTGTTGTTGTTGTTGTTTATTTTTCGATAGGGGTCGTAAATGTGCGATTTCGTGGTGCTGTAACGCTGACGAACTGCATATTACCAACTCCTTCCACAGATTCCCTTTGGAAGAGAACAGGTAAGCAAAAGGTGTTTAAACCAAAAACAAATATTTATAAGTTCAATTGAACAGAAGATGCGCGGATAAGATTAATACCTGCCAGTCTCCTCAGCTGTTGGAGAAGTTGATGCTTGTGGGTTCTAAAGGAATTCCGGATAGGCTCCGACCATTTTCGACCGGAAATGTATAAAGATTTGGCACAATGAAGGAAAGGGTAGGTAGAGCATACATTTTGGTTAACTGCATACACATTGCAATTGTATTTCAATTATTAGTTAAATAAATGACAATGCAATACCATGCTCTGTTCCAATTGCCTATGAAGATATTCGATTATGGAAGTCTGTCGAGCTAGAAATTGAATCTTACAAACCTGCTAGATGCACAGACTGTGCTGAAGCCAGCAATTGATATTCTGTCATATAATGACCAAAAACAGAAAAAACTGGCGTCTATGCAACTAGCATTTGTCGACGACAAATTAGATGTGCCGGGTGAGACTTGTCGGATGAATTTGTCTCTATAATCTACAATGATGACTTCCATAATGGATGATGAAATTGATCTAGTGGTCAATTCTCAGATGTATCCAAGTCCAAAACACTTGATTTATAACTGAACAATGTAAAAACCAATGTGATGCATACACATGCTAATTAATTTGATTTTGGAACATCACCGATCACTAAAATGAACAAAAACAAATACTTTTCTGTTTTTCTTATGTTTTGTGCTCTTTCGCAATCAGTTGATAGGTGTAGTGAGCCGTACTGACAGGAACAACAAGCGTGGTTGCTAGTATTGCTGGAAGTTTACCTTTTGCGTCATATGTCCGATAGGTGTCGCATAAAGTGATTGGTAGCATGGTTTTTGAAAATATTTGTACCGTGTGGACGTGTGGTACGTCTGTTTGTCTGTGGTAAAATCAAACGCATTTATAGTCAGGGGAAAATGTTTGGTGTTTGCTCTTAATTTGACTCTAGAAATGGCAGTTTCTACTCCGCCTTTTTTGCGTGTAGTTTTATTCGAACCTAATCATTATTTGAAACAAATACATGTTACTTTATTTTTATAATCAAGATGATAATTGCTTTACGCATTTTTAAAAACGCCGACGCCAATCTTACCAACACATTATACGTATTTTAAACTTCTTTTGACAGTAATATTTACTCATATATGACTTTGTCTAGGTTGGCCGGCGTCGGTGGTGTAGTGGTAAGCGTAACTGCTACTTAGCACCCCAGTGGGTCTGGGTTCAATCCCAGTCGACGTCGGTGGTTTTTCTGAGGCGAAAAAATCTTGGTCACGTCTTCCTTCGGAAGGGAAGTAAAGCCGTTGGTCCCGGTTCATAGTCATGAGTCGTTAGGTAGGGTCCAGGGGGTGGAGTCGTCTGCCTGGCGTCGGAGATTGTTACCATGTGAGGGAATAGGCCGACGGAAAATAAATAATTTAAAAAAAATGACTTTGTCACGGGTATACAAACTACGCATTTTTCATATTATAAAAATGAATAAAAAGGGTTGCTTGACGTATGCACAGTGTACTAATTAATGAGTAAATGTATTACACTCCTTAAATGAGTAATACCCTCGGAAATCCCAGTTTTACACGAAAATGCGTACTTTATTGTTTTGTAAGTGAGTCTCTCTTAGTTGTTCCTCAATGTTTTCCAATTTTCCTCAACAGAGTGCACACAGTACACGCTAGAATAACTATCACAAGCCATCAGTGGTACATGAGCGCTTTCCATGCGTCATCTTTTGCCTGTTGAGGTGGCGGACTTGTCCGTTCCACAACCTACCCAGCAGGGAACATCTCGGTTGTATTAACAAAGTATTTGTTTACATTAAAAGTAAACAAAACATTTCTCAATTTTTTGGCAGCCATCAATTGATTGAGTACTTTGGCTTAAGGGATATGACTAATATCCTAGTTGAAGAGGTTCACAATATAGGTTGGATAGCCGGCTCACCTCCTTCGATTATTGGCAGTGGAACATCCGTGCCAACTACAACACCGATGGGGATCGAGTTATAAATTATCGCCGGTGTAACATTTGAATTTAAAAAGATGGACAAAAATTGCCGATATTTCATGGGTTTACCTTCATTACCCACACTTCATTCCATGCAGCATCAATCATAGTAAGCCATGAGTCAGCAGACAAAATTTGACAGCTCTATCAGTCGAACTCCAACCGTGATAACAGAAACAGTGAAGCAACTCCGTTCAGAAGTGTGCGCGTTCAAAGACTTTGTGGACGCCGGATACGCCTGTTCCGACATTTACAACATCTTGGCACTATTAGACAACAATCAGAGCATCGAAAGAAAGCCCGGTTCCCGGCGGCCGACGACGACAAGAAGCTCCAAAGGATGCTGAAGAGGAAGAACGAGAGGAAAAGTTCAACCGGCCAAACAGTGAAAAAGTGCTTGGCGAACATGAACATACGTCAGGCAGCGGAAGTAGCCTCCACTGGTTTCGTAGCTGCAGGCAATAACGCAGATGCAGCGGCTGAATAAGATGGTCAACTCGATTCTCCCGGCGAATCGCGACGTGGCGGTGGTGATGGACGACGAGATCTATCTCACCTTGGATGGCAACGACTGGCAGGGCACTTCGTATTTTACTTCCCCCACGAAGGAAGTGCGCTCCGAAGTGAAGTTCATTTCACATACCAAGTTCCCCAAAAAGGTGCTGCTGTGACTGACAGTCAGCGAGAAAGGGATGTCAAAGTCGCTCTCCTTTCGCTCCGGACTGGCAGTGAACGGGGTAATTTATAGTACGAAATGCCTGCCAGAAGTTGCGTCGTTCATCAAGAAATACCATAAGGGCGAAGACGCGGTGTTCTGGCCGGATCTGGCGTCGGCCCACAACTCGAAGCGATCGTTGGAGGAGAGATGGATCGGCTGAATATCGATGTGGTACCCAAGTCGGCGAACCCGACCAACGTCCCACAGCTGCGTCCCATCGAGAGTTTTTGGGCCAACCTGAAGCGTTGATAAATAAAACGAAGGAAGAACTCAAAACATGCCTACACGCATGTTTTCGTCGGCCATGGCGAATATTCCGGTTAATTGTCGGAATTTTTTTTGCAGGTAAGCTTAAGTAATCACCGTCCGAAAAAAGTCCATTTTTCTAATGCAAACGTTAATCACATGAATGATTTCGGTTATGAGTGCGTGAATTTGATTTCAAATTGATAACACAATTTAAAACTATTTCGATTCATTTGTATATAAAACAGAATTTGTAATCAAGATGTTCGCAAAGGTAACAAAATAGGCTATGAATATGGCAATGAACGAGTATATTTTTGTTATTCAATCTGCTATTTTTGGTGTTTATTCAGCCTCTAAGCTAGCGTAATTCAGTGATCAAAACCTGGTACAAGAATTTAGTATCAGTTTGGTATGATCATAGACTAACTCTAAGACCAGTAGGTCCCGAACAAATACGATTTTTTTCCTTGGCTCAGTCAGTACTAGCACATCGGTCCCAAGCTCGGTCCCAAGCTTAATGATACGCCCCTAATAATGAACTCAAACGAACACACTCTCAAATATTCTGTCAAAATAACACAGCAAAGGTGCTGGCATCAAGGTGTACTTCGGACCAAGGGGCTCTACAACAGGGAACCAATTTCAAATCGCTAGTTGCATTTTTGATTGTTGGTATAATTCTTTGCTCGGATGGTAGCGATCAGATTTTCCGGAATTGTGGCAACCCTGCCTCTCGAAAGTGCCCGGTTCAACAGCACGACATAACTGCATAAAAACACATCTCCCATGGGACTGATGGAGTTTCTTTTGGACGTATTTTTTTTAGCGCACGTCCGCAACTGGACGGACCCAACGCTATCATCCGATTTGCACATTTGCGGGATCACAGAGGTCGGACGATGCACTTTGTCGGATTTTTGTTTCGAATCTGCGTCAAACTATGTTGCAGTCCGCCTCTGACAGTGCAAGTGTTAGCTTTAGCAGCATGCTTGTTTCGGTTCTTTCACTGCTGGCGATAAGCGATTATTCGAAAATGCATTGCTTTAAAACGTATGCATCTATCTCGATTTCGGATGAATGAAGAGGCAGTCGATTAACATGCAAACATTCGACTCTTCCTGATAAGTCCCTTCGCATCGGTACTTATTTGCCAGATGAGAGGGATTATCTTAAATTGACTACTTGTTCAAATACTGAAAATATTCGTGCCGGGAGTCGCCTCGGCGATAGCCCCACAGTTCCGGAGAGTGCAAATATATTTACGTCGAACTCTTGACGCTAGGCGATAATGAATTTTGAATAATTTTAATTTTATAACCATCGACTCGTCAATAAGTGTTCAATAAAAACGTCAATAATTGCTTCCCGATAGGCCGACCGCCCTGACTGGGTGGAATGTTGGTCAGTGATGCAAAGGCCGTTCCGATAGGCGATTGGTTCCAACGAACACCAAACTGTGCGTAACATAGCAGGCGAGTTGCGTCACTTCGTTATCTGTCGGCTCGGATGCAGGCTCAAGCTTTCCGTTAAATTTTCGAAAACGAAACCTTTTCCCCCTTTTTTTCGAAACTCTTCTCAAACATAATGATGAAGATGACAATGATATTTGCGCATGTGCCTAGAACAAATTGCCCCTGCCGACAATGGGAACTGTAAACCGACGCAGAAGAATATCTTTTTTCAACACGTTCTAGGCGATTGGGAACTGAAGGGGGAATGAACAACTCTTTTCCCCCTTTTTTTTTTTTCAAAAAAAAGAAAGAATTAGTTTTCAAAAAAAAAAAACTGTAACCACTTTCAATTTTGTTTTGTTGGCTCGTGCGCGAGATTGACAATAGTGCTTCCCTTAAAAAGTGCGGGCCGGGATGTTTTCCCATCATCCCCTTTTTATTTACTTGTCTGTTGTTTTGTTGCGTCACTCTCGAAATTGTGAGCTGTCAATTTCCTCGTTCCGCCCGCCCTCCATCAGCCTGCTTCGATCGATCGATCGTTTGGGAAGGATTATACTTGGATCAGTCGAGTGTCGAGTTTTTGCCGAAAATGGATGGGGTTGTGAGTCGAACAACCCCTTTCGGCATTTTTTTCTTTTGTTTGAAAATACAGGAATCGAACTGATGTTACAATTATATGAATCGTGCTGCGCAAGCCAAACTGCGACCAATTCCGTGTGGGTTTCGAATTGATTTATCGGAAAGTAATTTTGTGCGCAATGGGAAGGATAGAGCCCAAATTTGTCCGTTAATGTCGTATTGATAATGTGGTGATAATTGTTACCGGGTGCGCAGCTAGTTCGAACGGGTTCGACCCATTCGACATTTTTTTTGGTTGAAGAACTCAAAAAAGAAAGAAAAAAAAAATGTTATCCCTTATCACTGGGCAGCACGGGCCGGGGCAATTGCAGTTTCGGGCGGGTAATCAAAACGTGGCAAAACAAATCCATTCGCGGTCAAACCGAAGCAAACCCCCACCCGGCTTATCGCCGCCCGCCCCTGCCGCATTAAAAATGGCATTTTAACTCTTGTCCGAAATTGGTGTCTGCCTCGTGCGCTGCAATCAAAGAGTGGTGGTGGTTTTGCTTTCGGGTTCGGATGAATTGATAAGAGAGGACATTGAATGTTGCGAATCTTATTTAGACACACTGATGCTGCTAGCCGAAAAACCGGGTCAATGCATTGATGCATCCGGCCTTATCGGGACGAGCGGCTGCGGCATTCGGGAATTGGGTGCGATTTTTTTTGTGTGTGTCTCGCTGCGTGTGTGCAGGGATGCCAGATGTAATTTTTTAGAATGTTTACGATGGAAATCTGAAAAAATGTAAGGGTGCTATGTGAAATGCCAGTAAAATTATGGTATCAATATGAAGCTAAGATCCTCGTTGGTCCTCCCTTAGCTCAGTCGATAAAAGCGCGGCTATAAAGCAACACCATACTGGAAGTGGCAGTGTTCGATTCCCGGTCTAGTCTAGGAATTTTTCACTAAGGAAAAAATTCTCGACTCGACTCGAGCAATAGGGTATGATTGTACTTTTTTTTTCTCTATTATGGAGACTTTCAGCCCTGATTTGGTTCTTCTTTTATGATTGTTTCTACCACATAATCATACTTATGCAAAAATGGTGCCTGGCATCGAAAGCTCTCAATTAATAAATGTTGAAGTGCATTTAGAACACTAACAGGATGGCCACAGACTCGGGAAAATCGGGAAATGTGGAAAAAATGCGGGAATCCAAAATCATCGGGAAATATGCGGGAAAAAGGCGGGAATTTCAAAAGTCATCGGGAATTTTTGTCATATGGAAGGAACCATACTCACACTTTTTTCAAATGATTTGAATAGCGGTTTTATCATTTACTCGGCCCACCGATCTCATTGTTCAAAACGTACCGCTTAGAGTATCTTCAGCGGTGGTCTATTTTAACATCTTTATAGTTGATTTGCATCAGCAAACTTAAAAAGAACCAGCTAAAACAGAAACTTTTTACCATGGATTGGTTTGAGTGGTGGTGAGTGTGTGAATGCATGCATCTCATTTAAACGATATTAGATAGTGCTGATAGTGATAGATAGCGCCACGCCAACCTATGACAAGAAGCACTTTCTGCGACGCTTCAACATGCCAAGGGATATAATCCTAGACATTATGCGAAAACTACAGTCAAATGATGACTTTTTCCAGCTGTTGCGATGCAGCTGGATATGTTGACCTTAGTGTTATATAGGTGCACTGCAGCCTAACGGATGTTTACGTATCTCCTCAACTAATTCTCTCGACGAAAACTTGGGGGTTGGTGAGCCTGAGGATTTTTTGCAAATCTGTCCTTAAGACTTGCGGCCCGCATTATTTACGCCCCCAATATCGGAAAAGGTTAAGAAACTGATGGACAAAAATTTTCTCCCGAAAGTTCGATAAAAATCTTGTAAATTCAGTGCACTTAGAAACTCAGGGAACTTATCAGAAACTCGGTACATTTTTAGATTTGACTTAGACTTTTCCGAGGCTTAGCTATTCTCCCTGATGTCAAAGGAATATATACTAAAATCAGGGAACTTTCCAGAAAATCTGGGAGCTTTCCAGAAATTAAGGGTTCTTCCTAGAAGTTCAGACAACTTTCCTGAAATTGTTTCCTAGAAATTCAGGAAATTGTCCACAAATTCAAGGAGCTTACCACGAGTTCAGAGAAGTTTTCAAAAGTAAAGGGTTCTTCACAGAAGCTCAAGTAACTATCCAGAAATTCAGGGGGCTTCCAGAAGTTTAGAAAACTTATCAGATTATTTTGTGTATTTTTCATAAGTTCATAGAACTACTCAAGATGTTCAGGTAACTTCCCAAAAAAATCAAGGAATTTTCCAGAAAATTAGTGAACTTCCAATAGAGAACACTCAAGAAATTCATGAAGCTTTTCAACAGTTTGCGGATCTTCCTAGAGGTTTGGTGAACTTCTTAGAATTTCATGAAACTTGATAGACATATATAGAACTTCTTAGAAGTTCAGCAAACTTGTAGGAGTTCAAGAAACTTCCTTGAAGTTCAGGGTTTCTCACGAATTCAAAAAACTTCTCTAAACTTCAGGAAATGCTCACAAAGATCAAAGAACTCCCCCAAAGATCAGGAAACTTTCCAAAAGGTCAGCAAACATCTCAGACGTTCAGAGAACGTCAGAGAAATTTAAAAAAATTCCCAGAAGTTCAGGGAACTTTCCAGAAGCTCGAAAAAACTCCCGAATGCTCAGAGGATTCAGCAATTCAAAAAATTTCTCAGTAGTCCTGCGATCTTCCAAGAATTTCAGAAAACTTCCCCCAAGATCGAGGAACTTTCCAGAATTTCAGAAAACGTCCCAGATAAACAGGAAACTGGATTTTTTGAGCATTCGAAAAGTTTAGGAAACCATCAAAGGATTTTTCCATAAGTTTGGGGAGCTTCCTAGAACTTCAGGAATCTTTCCAGGTGAATAAGAAACTTTCCGAAAACATCCCAAAAGTTCAGGGTATTTAAGTTTCAAGAAAAACTTAAACTTTTTACTACTCGATAATTTTTCGAACCCAACCAAAACGAGAATGAAGAAACCAACTACTTTTTAATCAATTTCATAGAATTTCCATCTATTCACAATCTTGGAGATCATAAAAGTTCTTGTACGATTTAACAACATCTTGGTAATGCTAACTATTCCACAGAAATTCCACGGCTTCCAAGATTATTTTTTTTCAATTTTTCGTAAGTTATTTATATATGTGTGATATTCTGCTTTTATCACAGAATATGTACCTGCTGGAAGTTCATACAACTTCTGGGAGGTGAAATCTGATTTTCTAAGTTCCCGTCGTTTCCAGAAAGTTGTTTCTATTCCATGGATGATCAGCAAACTTTTTGGAAGTTCATCCTAGTATCCAGAATCGGTAATATTTTTTCGGCAATTCAATGAACTTCTCTAAAGTTCCACCATTTCTCTTCTCGAAAGACAGCGAGAAAACTTCATAATTATCTGGAAACTTCCAATTATTTTATTCAACTGCCGAGAAGTTCAATCAACTTCTGGCATGTTCATTATAGATATTTCCACCCAATCTTGCTAGATATTCCAAAGTTCATTAAATTAAATTTTTAAAGAGTGCGTTCAGTAAGAAACTAAGAAGCTTATTTAAGTTCTGAAATGATGCAAAATAGATCCGGTTTTAAACAAAACTTACATACACCAGCGATGCAGTGATGTTTTTGCGTTTGGTCTAAACAAATTAATCCAAACCACGATTTGAACCACCGTTGAAAATGCCCTTAGAAGAGCTGGCTACAAGGCTGTAACAGGTGAGGCCAGAAATGAACTTATCTTTCATGTGGTGGCGAATTGCGTTTGTAAGGGTGTTAACACATGGTGAAAGAAGAATTTGGGCTGCTGTGCTCAATGCCGTTTGACGTTGTTTGCCGGATTCCAGAGAAAAGGAAATGGTTTGGACACATTTTGGCTAGAACCAAGAAGGGGCTACCAAATTTGACAACATTTGTTGAAAATTGGCTCATCCTGTCGCACTAAAAGGCATATTTTAAAGAAATGGAAAGTGTCTGTTGGTAAATCAAACTGGAAAAAGTTTGGGCGCTCAGAGATAAAGCTACGAGTAATTTATATTAACTCATCTTATCAGTCGGGAAAACAAAACAAATATGCGGGAAAAATTCGGGAAAAATGCGATATTTAATATTTTTATTTTATTATATTTTTCGAACATTAAGATTCTGTGGCCACCCTGAAGTTGAGAGCAAGCAAGAAGCTATTTTTGAAAGCAATAAGCTTGAAACGCTTATTAATAAGAAGATGAAGAAAAAGATCCTGGTGAAATATATTTACTGGTTTAATAAAAGTTTAGTTTCTTACTGTTTCATTGAGTGGAACTATATTGAATTACTATAAAATGGATTGCATTATTTAATATTTACAGGAAATGTTTCCGGCGTCGAAGTATTTGCAATGTAATTGTAGTAAGAGTATAAATAATGGATCGAACTTGAAAAATCTTCAGAAAAATAGATTTAACTTACCGTTCATTAATTCTCTTAGGTCATCATATATATATATATATATATATATATATATATATATATATATATATATATATATATATATATATATATATATATATATATATATATATATATATATATATATATATATATTTATATATATATATATATATATATAAAATATATATATATATATATATATATATATATATATATATCTTTATTAACTTACTTTACTTAACAGTTTGGTGCCGAACCCCAGGAGTCGTGTCGATGGTTATACTTCGTGTATGCTACGTATACTTCGTGCAATTTATAATTGCTAGGAATCCTTTAGCTAGATCCACCTTCGTGGGAATTACTACGACGACCTACATCAATTCTGCTGAAAATCATTCGTAGACCGTTCATTCACACGAATCGATTGCGAGGATGAGCACAAGTTGTCGCCATCTTGATTCAGCAACTCATTAGATCACCGCATATTTTTTTCCTGGAACCTGACGTAAGTATATTCCAAGATTACCTCGAATCTTTATCGTAGTCTTAGGAATATAACTCCCAACAGGAAGAATCGTCCGATTACCAGTCGGATAAACATTTGAATCACAAAATAGCCATCATTGATTCATGCCCAGCCAACTTGATTTATGCATTTAATTAGGATTTTCAACTTCAGCAAGGTTACCAAGTCCACGTGCGTTTAGACTTATAAGAAGATTTGTGGAAACCGGTCCAAATTGAAATCGTTCGTAGTGGTTGATAAGAATGAGGATTGGAGGTTTTTAAAGAACGCTTCGCTTAAACTGCGAGCAAAGGGGGAGGGGTGCGAGCAGAGGGGGGGGGTAACTTAATGCAACCGTCATTCAAATTAAATTTGGAATGTAGGTCAAACTGGGCAATAGGGTTCAAAGACCATCTAGCGGAGGTACACTGAAAATTAATTTTAGTTTATATTACGAAATCGAAGGTAGAACTAACACATCTATTCATTGTTTTCTTTCATTTTTCATTTTCATTTTCATTTTGCAGCATTTGGTGGGGCAATAAGAGCGGAAGTCAGTCCAATGCCGATGGTGAAGGAGAGGTAATGGTGAACTAGTCTATTCAGATCACATGAACTCCATGGGAAGGAACAAGGATAGGTTAGGGTAGGTGGTTAAGGCAGGGCAGGGTTTTGGACCGGTTAAAATGCTGCAAAAAGAAAATCATAAGTCGAGCACTTAACACTGAAGAAGTCTGTAAGTCGCAGACGAAATAGGCCTATCTGTCAGAAGATAAGCCTTCTCCAGTGGAATTTAAAAAAGTGTTTTATTTTTATTTTTAAAAAGTGATCATATGAAGTGTAAATTTG
The DNA here is from genome assembly GCA_034211315.2 of Aedes japonicus. NCBI lineage: Eukaryota > Metazoa > Arthropoda > Insecta > Diptera > Culicidae > Aedes > Aedes japonicus. The sequence continues at coordinate 8,807 of JASCZW010009466.1, read as the reverse complement.
AAATTATCCTTGTTTCCCAATCACGATCGTTCTACTAACACGCACAATTTTTTTTTAAATGGTGATTTCTTTTTTAAGAGGTGAAAGTGGTCAGAAAATCGTTAGTTTATAATTCTGCATTACATGATATACGGCAACTCCCGAAAGATAAAGAGAGCCATTCCCTGTAGCTCGTATAAAAGTGACCAGGCTATTTGAGATGCCACTGTAAATTTCATTTTGTTTTTACGCTGCAAATTGCTAAATCAACGTAACATCTCTCTATGATTTGCTATAATTCGAAAGTCGGCTGTCGGATACCTCACATATATAAATCATAATTTATAATAGAATTATAATTGGAATTGCAATTTAGATATGTTCGGTGTTTAGTGACAATCAATAAATAAGCAAAAAGAAAGAATAATTGCCACGCCAATGAAAACTGCACCTCCTTTCGTGTCCCTTAGCTACTTGATGTCAGGCGTCTACAAACTGTTTCTAGCTTCGTCTAAACGTAAATTGTGACAAAGCCCGCCGGTAGCACACATCTTTCATTCTGAACAAACACACCTATGAAAAATCCCAGTGATACGATACTCTGAGTTCCTAAACGGGCCCTCCGCATCCCACAAAACCACAATACTTATGGACACGGTCTAGAAGTCCACTGTATAGGAAATTCGCTGACAAAATTCAAACTTCCATCTTAAATTGAATATTAAATGTTTTCAAAATTGAATAGTTTAGTTTATAGTTTAGTCTATTTTAATAATAATCATCTGATAACAAGGTCTTAATGAAATATACTTAATTCTAACTTAGCCAAACACATTTTGAGATCTTAAGCGTTCCTTAAAAATGATAAATTAAAGTCAAAAACATGATATCCAGATTGAAATCGTCGGCTTATTGAATTCACGGGGTCATTGGAGCCATACAGAGTGTTTCGCGGAGTAGGTTGTATTAGCAGTCGTGACCGCAATACTCGTTCTGGAGCATAGATCCTCATACGCTCCAACAAGACAGGACCATCTATTTCAGCACGGAGTATTTTGGCACCAAATACCGCTTGATTAATCTTACGACGATTCACCAATGGTTCAATGCCCAGTAATGTACAGCGATTCTCGTAAGCTGGAAGGTTCATAGGATCACGCCAAGGGAGATCTCGCAATGCACTGCGAAGCAATTTACGTTGCACAGTTTCAATCCTAGAGATCCACACAGTTTCGTACGGTGACCAACCACTGATACAAATTCAAGAATTGATCTAACTAGAGAGCAATAGAAAGCGCGAAGACATGTAGGATCATTAAAATCTTTAGCGATTCTCAAAATAAATCCAAGTTGACGATTGGCGTTGTCAACAATGGCTGAATAATGCAGCTTGAATGTGAGTTAATGGTCCATGAGCACTCCCAGATCCTTGACTTCATCATCGCGCCCAAGTTCTTGTCCTTCAATCGTGTAGTGGTACATGATAGGCTTTTTGAGCCGCGGGTATGAGATTACGCAACACTTCGATACACTGGCTTTGAGGAAGTTCAACCTGCACCAATGAGTGAATCGATCTAGTCATTCTTGTAGTTGCCTGCAATCGGCTTCGTTCCGTACTACGAGATATATTTTCAAATCGTCCGCATAAATGAGTTTTCCTCCGTTTGCCAAACGGATCGTCACGTCGTTGAAGAATAATACAAACAACAGCGGACCCAAGTTGCTGACTTGTGGTACACCGGATCACGGAGAGACTGTTGATCCAATTTTCACATTAAGTCGTCGGTTGGTTAGGTACGAACGGAGCCAATTACATATGCTGTCTGACACGCCAAGTCGCAGTAGCTTTGCAAGAAGTATGTCGTGGTTAACAGTGTCAACAGTGTATATAGCATCAACCTGAGCTCCAACATCCAAGGCTTCGATACAGAAAGAGGTAAATTCGCATAAGTTACTCTCTACGGACCGCTTGGGATAGAATCCGTGCTGATGTTCGCTGATGTAGTTTCTGCACGAACTGAATAGTACATCCTTGATAATAATTTCAAGGCATTTGGATCCAGCCGACAAAGAAGTAATTCATCGGTAGCTTGAAATGTCTACCTTATTACCTTTTTATGCACCGGCAGCATATAGGATGTTTTCCAGGCGGATGGAAAACGTTGATGCTGAAGTGACTGGTTGAATATTGCTTGCTACAAAAGCAATGCAAAAGCTACACTTTTTGAAAACACACGATGGAACGCCATCGGGGCCAGGCTGATAAGTTTGCTTTAGTTTCAATACGGCTGCTTCGACCATTGGTGCGTTGATGTCGAAAATGTCTAAATCGACAGCGTCTCTCGGCACTAGATCTACAGCAAATGCTGTCTCCTCCGCAGTTGGCATCCGATCTTCAAAAACGCCAGTAAATTGCCGAGAGAAAAGCTCACACTTTTCTTCAGCCGTTTGTGCTTTCGACTCTCCTAGGTACATCGAGGTCGGCAAACCACTCTCCTTACGCTTTGAATTTACGAAACGCCAGAAACGTTTCGTGTTTCGCCGAAGATCATCCTGTCTCCGTCTTACATACATTGTGTACAAGAACCAGTTGAATCCACGATAAATCCGAATGGCTTCGTCAAATTTTCGCTTTGCATACACACATCTTTGGCGGCAATACTTCCGTAATAACAAGGAGCGCCGTCGTTGCAGGGTACGAAGACGCGCATTTGACCGAGCTGGACTTCTTGAGGGCATCTTTTGCGGTACAGCTTGAATCTATCTGCACAGAACAAAATAATTAATTTTAACAAGCGCGTAAAACTTAGCCTCGTTTAATTCCTAGCCAAAGGAGGCGTAAACATTGTTTGCATACAACAATGTTTGCTATCTTTCATACAACAGGCTTGATTCAGGCGTTATCTGGCTTAACTTTACATGAAATAACGGGTGTCCACTAAATAATGAGAACGAAAAGAATGGGTCAGGAAAAAAATACCAGTGAAGTTTTGTTCAAACTGATTTATTTTATTAAAAGGGTCAACTTAAATCTTCAAACTAAGTTTAGTGAATATTGTCATATGGTCCGTGGTCCGCCGTGCGGCGCAGCTTAGTCGTTATGCTGGAACATGACCGTTGGACGGCAGCCACATCGATTTTTCGGATGCAGCTTTTGATCCTGTTGGTAAGTTGCTTGGTGTTCTTGGCCTTCCAATTATCCTTGTATACCATGGAGCTCAAAAGACCGAAGAAATCCTCGATAGGACGGCACTGTGGCAAATTTGTCGGATTCCGGTCTTTGGGACATATGGTATATTTTGGCTATCCAAAAACGTTAGCGTTTTTTTTGAGTAGTGCGATGATGCCTTGTCCGGCCAAAACACGTATTTGCCATCCGAGTGATGTTGTTTAAGAAATATGATGAGTATTTTCTGCAAACACTCTCTTTGGTACACCTCCTGGTTGATGGCCAAACCGCTTGGTTTGAACCACGGCTTCGAAATACCCTTATCGGATATTACGATGTATAACATAACCTTCGATTCAAATTTGTGCTTAAACTTATACATTACTTTTGGAGGAGTAGTAGATTTGTCCTTAGTGTAGAATCGGTCGTTTCCCGGTATCTGAGACTTCGAAAGAGGAAAGTAGCTTTCGTCGTCCAGAACGAAAGATTTTCCGCCGTAATTCCGAGTCATCCAGCGGCATTGGGATTTCACGGTTTGAATCTGCTCATCTGTGTACTCTGGGGATCTGCTTTTCTTTCTACACACTATTCCTTCTTTCTTTAGCGTCTTGCAGATGAGTGACTTCGAACAATGGAACTTTTGGGCTGCTTCCCGTTGACTTACCGAATCCTTGTTGTTGAACATGCTGCGCAGCGAGCGGAGCGTTTTCTCATTCATTATTTTCGCTGGACGGCCGCAACCTTTCTTCCGGGTTACTCTCATGCATGCCAGGATACGGTATACGGTGGATACCGGAACTTTTTCACGACAAAAATGGTCCTCCGTGTATTTTTTCCACGATCTTCGTTCGCTTGAAAGAATTGTACAACGCGCGCGCGCAGTTCTTCCTGTTTTGACGGCATGCTGAACACGACTGAACATGTTAGAGTGAAATAAGAGTGTATGAAAATTTTCTGGAGAGTGCAACGATTCATTCATCTAAAGTGACATTTCTATGCGGCCGTTTTTGTTCTGATGGAAAAGTATTGAAAGCATTCTCATTTTTTAATGGACACCCGTTATCCTATAATTTTTTGCCATATCTAGCATTCCCTTTATGTGCATTGGATAACGCAGAAAATTCAATGTTTCTTTTTATCTGTGTATGATTAAATTTTTAGTGATTTGCGGCCCAATCCATCGATATCGCACTCAACTTTAGTGCCTGTATATATGCGTGCTACGACGCGGCTTTTAAATAGAGAGAGGAGTGAGTGTGATATTATCACTACTTTGCGTGGCTGGACCTTTGGCTCTCCCATGAATGGTTCATTAGAGTAGAAGGTTTTTTTTTTTTTTGTAAAATATTGTTTATTTAGATTGTATTTAAATAAAATATTACACTAGAACATTACTCAACTAGCCCCAAAATGAAGTCTAGTTCGCCAACATCGATTCTATTACAATGACATGACCCAGCGACATCTATCATAAATCAGCTATCTCCAATGAATCGTTAACATGAGATTAGGCCCTCCCACCAGCGTCCAGGTACAAAATCCAGCTATGGAGATGGTACAAATCCATTCGTTGTTTTCTGCAACGAAACTGATTTGTACTTATTATGAAGATACATTCGTAATTAATGGCACACACGCAACTGTCAAAAGCATGAAGATTTTGTTGACACAGAAAGGACATTCGTACGTTGTACGTAAACAATATAAAGAGCTACGAATATTTGATCACAAATTAAAAAGAAACGTCTCTCTGGTGGTTACATGAAGGACTGACAAATCTACTTTATCGACTCGAAATGTTATTGACAAAAAAAGCAACCACGTGGAGTTGCCCAGCGTCTTCGTAATTTTTCTGACATGGAACTCGAACCTGAATTTTTGAAACTGCTGATTCTGAATCCGTGGTCACTAGGCCATGCTGACTCGTGAGAACAAGATTTATGAGCATGAAGTTATAGCTCTCGACAGCGCTCTCATTTTTATTTTGGGATGGATAAATTAATCCCGCCCATACCAGCAGCACCACCATCATGCATGGGTACGGTATAAAAGAGAAAAGCGATTGGCTGGTCTTCACGAAATTCATTTCATGCATTTTACAAAAAAAGGTGTAATGATAGTATTCCACCAGATAAAAAGCATTATGAATGTTTCAATGAAACATTGTTTCATACAATATACGAGACATTTGTTCTATGTACAAAATCCATGTTTACGAAACTATAACTTCAAATCGACAGTTGCAGAACACCAATGACGTCTATATAAGGTCTGGCCCAGTAGCCCCAACAATATTAGTGAAATGAGCAAAATTCGCTCATGACACTAATACCACTACACTTCTTGCGCATGCTACACAAAGGCTCGCAAAGCGCTACGTCATACTATTTATGTTGATTCGTTCGCTCCGTGATCGTTTATTGTATGCGCTATAAAACTTAATTTTTCAACCGATTCCAGTCTAGTCTGTGTCAAGTCTGAGCGTTTGAAAGTTTGTGTGGCAAAAATTCAATTACCACAGTTAAATACACAATAAATGATCCATGTTATCAGGAGGAAATGCTTCTGCTCAATAAATGGCATTTGTATCATGATTATTTCCACAATTTAGCATTTATAATAAACATATAATAAACATTTCAACCGTTTTTTTATCTGCGCCCATGCCCGCCTATAGAAATTTTAATAGTGTTACGTCATCACTCGTCGGCTCAGCAATGTTTACATTATTTTTGCTTCCAATACAACTTTATATAGACGTCATTGGCAGAACACATCTTCACGAAGAATCACGACATAACGACAAATATCAGCACGATCTTACCTCTATACCATGGAAATTAGACGTCGCAGAAAGCTTAGAAATCAACAAACAACAAAGCACCAATCTACTAAGGGAACGTCCATTAATTACGTCACGCCAAAATTTACTTCACTTTTGATTGTTATTTTTTGTATTCTCCCCAGCGCGGAAGTAACGATCTTTGATGAAGTTAGCAGAAGCAGATAATTTCTCATCTCCATGCGAAGCGCTAGGAGCGGACAGTAATGTTATTGCTAGAACAAATAGACATGAAGAGAAAGTGCATTGATAGTTCCGTGTAGAGTAACGGCAGGCTTTGAAATTGAAAGATACAAGATTGAAAACGAGCGGAGGGCATTTGAACGGTAGTATCCGATCAGGCACATAACCCTTTGTCATAATACCCCATGCAGGATAGGCAAGGGGGGAAATCCCCTTGACTGACAAAAGGTTATGCAACCGATCGGGCTCTTATACTACCTATTGCTTGTTTCTAGTTCTAGCGATTTGTCCGTCTCCCAATACTGCCTAACACGGGTGAGAAATTATCTCCCGCTGTTGGGTTTATTTTTAGCATGCACCCCCAACCCAACCAACCCCCCTCCCTTGTCACGATTTTTTGTATGGGCCTTCAATTTTTTTTTATATGGATCGTCACGTTTTAACACCCCCCCCCCCCCCCCCTCCACACTCTTACTGTGTGACATAATTTAGGGACCTTCCTAAACAAAGACCAAAGTAACGGATTCACATGGCTCTTCAGCTGAGTACCTAAACGACAACAAAGCCGTCGCAGCGGAACACCCGCTGCTACAGAATAATTTGGTTGGGTATAGGGAAAAGGCGTCAAGTCTATTTATTTTCACTCAGGATAGGTAAAAAAACATGTTAGCTGCAGGTACACCACACTGAAAAAGTCTGCACATTGTAGACGAAATACGCGCATTTGTCAAGATAAACAATAAAGGTAGTTGGACTATAATGGAAATTACTTATCATTTTGTAGTTCCCACCACGAGTTCTGCTCGGAGATGGTAGACAAATTCGTCTATCTGGCTCGTTTGCTGGCCGAGGATCAAAAGTGAAACAGACGGGAAGGCGAACCAGCACAAATTGGCGGAGTAGAAATTACAGTTCTGAAGATAAACGGAAGTTCCTTGGCAAATGCTTTGCCAAGCAGTGAGACGTGTCCCAAAGCTAGTAGTTCATCCAGAAGCTAGGCAACACAAAAATTGCCTTGGAGAGCTCGAACGTATTCTACGAGACGACGGACTCCGGTGGACTGGTTTGGATGCTAGATTCAGGTGCAAGTAGGCATATGGCCAGCACAGAGGGTTACTTCTAGTGGTTGACAACATTGGAGAATTCGAGAACAATTGAAAGCGCAAACAATTAGGGACGTATGATAGCTTCCAATGAAGGAGTCATTTGAGGAAATGTCGAAAAATTGAAACGAAAGCTAAGCAATAATACAGTTGCCAAACTTGAAGTTCAACTTGCTTTCCACGGCTGCATTGTTTCAAGTCGGAGTGACTGTAAAATTCTTACCGGACGGTGCTATTTTGAAGAAGGATGGTCAGATAATTGCAGAGGCCATGCATTAAAAATATGGACAAAAATTTCCGATTTTTCATGGGTTTACCTTCACCCGCATTGACGAAACTACCCATGCAGCATCAATCATAGTAACCCATGAGTCAGCAAACAACATTTGACAGCTCTATTAGTCGAACTCTAATCGTGATGGCAAAAACAGTCAAGCAACTCTGTTCAGAAGTGTGCGCGTTCAAAGAACGGCACCCCACCGCGTCGAAAACCGGCATCTTGTGGCACTTTGTGGATGCCCGATACGCCCGTTCCGGCATCTACAACATCTTGGCACTATTAGACAACAATCATAACATCTAAAGGAAGCCCAGTTCCGGACGGCCGACGACCCTGAGCGGCAAGAAGCTCCAAAGGATGCTGAATAAGCAGACCGAGGAAAAGTGGCTACATCTGCTGCGTGCGCTTGGCCGAGAGGTTGGTTCAACCGGCCAAACAGTAAGAAAGTGCCTGGCGAACATGAACATATATGTTAAGAAGCGGAAGTCCTGTCCACTAGTTTCGGAGCTGCCGGTAATGACGCAGCAGCAGCGGCTGAATAAGATGGTCAACTCGATTTTCCCATCAAATCGCGACCTGGCGGTGGTGATGGACGACGAGACCTATCTCACCCTGGATGGCAGGGCACTTCATCTCACACACGAAACTTCCCCAAAAAGGTGCTGCTGTGGCTGACAATCAGCGAGAAGGGGCAGTCGAAAGCCGCTCTTCTTTCGCTCCGGACCGGCCGTGAACGGAAAAATTTATAGTAGGAAATGCCTGCCAAAAGTTGCGTCGTTCATCAAGAAATACCATATGGGTGAAGACGCGGTGTTCTGGCTGGATCTGGCGTCAGCCCCCTACTCGAAGCGATCGTTGGAGGAGATCGAGCGGCTGAATATCGATGTGGCACCCAAGTCGGCAAACCCGCCAATGTCCCCCAGCTGCGTCTCATCGAGAATTTCTGGGCCAACCCGAAGCGTAAGATCCACTACAACAAATTAGTCGCGAAAACTGAGGAGGAATTGATAAATAAAACGAAAAAGAACTCAAAAACATCCCTAAACGCATGTTTTCGTCCGCCATGGCGAATGTTCCGATTAACTGCCGGAAGGCTAACTCGCAAAGGCGTAGATTTTTTTGCAAAGTAGCTTAAATAATTACCATCCATGGGAAATTTATCAAAAGCAATTATCTGTCTTAGATCTTTTTTATCACCATCCAAAAAAAGTTAATTTTTTTAATGCAACGTTATGCCCTCTGTGCATCTTC
>JASCZW010009465.1:0-42269 GCA_034211315.2 Aedes japonicus | reverse complement strand
GATTTGGCAACTTTTTGCGATTTTGCCAACTTTGCGTGCGAGATAGTTTGGATTTTCGCGATGCGCGAGCAAAATTTTGATACGCTGCTCTTCTTGCTTGGACGGCATTTTGACAACTGAAGAGTGAATTCCAAAATCAAAATAGGAGCAACATTCTACAATAATAATACACACCTTCAAAACGAGGGGTGTTCTAGGTTTTTTAAATGCAAAATTGAAAGAAATACGTCAAGTTGATATTGACCAAATTTTGACCGTATCGCCCTTCTTTATGTTATGGTAACTTCAAATTTGTAAACTTCATCAACAGCAAAATTTTGGTCACATACGGTGTATACCGTGTTAATAGTGTTGTCAAAATTTCAGCCATATATATTGATAATTGACAAAGTTACAGAAGGTTGAACAACGCGTATTTTGGAAGCAAAACAGTGCTCTGGCTTTTTTTTTTGATACTGGAGTGTATAGAGCGGCATTACTCATCACTGCGGAACCACCAATCACGAGATTTGCGTCCTGGAGTGCCTGGAAAGTTACCATTCCTGCTACCTATTGCCGTTCCTGTGCTGTTCTGGCTGGACTTGGCGACCTGATACTATGAAAAAAAAGGCAATCGAATGGTACGATGCAAACAACGTGAATCCCGCCCTATCGAATGGCATTGAGCCTTGATCAAACGGAATCTCAAAACAATAATAAAATCTATATACATAAAAATAAGTTGGGGTTTCCTTTGTCACGATTTAACTCGCGAGCGGAAGAACCGACCGGCGTGAAATTTTGTAATCAGAGATTTTCGAAGCCGGAGAATAATCTTATGATGGTTTGAGACCCTTCTCTTCACTGGAAAGGGGGGCTCCCATACAAATGAAACACAAATTTCTACACAACTCGAGAACTAATCAAGCAAAAGAAACCAAATTAAGCATGTGTGAGTTTTTTAAGGCAAAAAAGGTTTTCATGGTAGCTTGAGAACCCTCCCCGTCCTAAAAAGGGGGGCTCCCATACAAATAAAAAAACAATATTTTGCATAACTCGGGAACTAATCAAGCAAACGGAACGAAATTTTGCATGTGGTGATTTCTTAAGACAAAAAATGTTTCTATGTTGGTTTGAGATCCCTTTCCATCCTAAAGGGGGTGGGACGTCTCCGATACAAATGAAATACACTATTCTGCATGACTCGAGAACTAATCAAGCAAATGGAACCAAATATAGTATGTGGTGGTTTTCGAAGACAAAAAATTGTTCTATGTTGATTTCAGACCCCTCCCCTTTCTAAAAGGGGGGAACCTATTCAAATGAAACGTAAATCCTTACATAACTCGAGAACTAATAAGAGAAATGGAACCAAATTTCGCATGATGGAAGTATTTGAAGGATGGAAATGTTTCTATGGTGATTTGAGACTCTTCCGTCATATGAGGAGGAAAGGGGAGGGGTGCTCTCAAACAAATGGAACACACATTTCTGCATAACTCGAGGAAATAATAAAGCAAATGAAACCAAATTTGGAATGGACGAGTTTTTTAAGGCATGAAATGCTTTTATGGTGGTTCAAAGCCCCTCCTCCCTCTAAAAAGGGGGGCTCTCATACAAATGAAACAAATTTCAACCAAACATGAGAACTATACTTACTGCTTTGCAAATTTGTATTCAGTGGTTTTTGGGTCCGGGAAAGCATCTTATGATAGTTCGAGAGCCCTCCCGCTTCTAGAAAGGGTGGATCCCATGGAAATGAAAAACAAAATTCCTGCATAACTCGAGAACTAATCAAGCAAAAAGAACTAAATTGGTATGGGTGAGTTTTGAAGGCAAGAAATGTTTTTATGGTAATTTAAGACCTCTCTCTCACTCTGAAAAGGGGGCTACCATACATACGAAACACAAACATGAGCAAACATATGCCCTATCCCAGCTATGCAAATTTGTTTGCAGGGGTTTTTAGGTCCGGGAAAGGATCTTATTATAGTTCGACACCCATCCCGCCTTTAGAAAGGGGGCTCCCACGCAAATGAAAAACTATTTTCTGCATAACTCGAGAACTAATCATGCAAATTGAACCATGTCTGGCATGTGGAGGTTTTTGTAGATGAATACTGTTTCAATGCTAATTTGAGACCCCTCCATTTTCTGAATGGGGGGGGGGGGGGGGCTCCCATACAAATGAAACACAAATTTATGCATAACTCGAGAACTAATCAAGAAAATGGAACCAAATTTGGCATATGGAGGTTTTTGAAGGAGAGAAATGTTTCTATGATGATTTGAGACCCCTCCGCCTTCTAAAAGTGGAGGGAGGGTTCTCCCATATAAATGAAACACATTTTTTTGTATAACTCGAGAACTAATCCAGCAAATGACACCAAATTTGGCATATGGAGGTTTTTGAAGGAGAGAAATGTTTTTATGGTCATTGAGACTCTTTCGCCTTCTGAAGGGGGGGGGGGGGGGGGGAGGCTCTCATATAAATGAAATGCAATTTTCTGCATAACTCGAGAACTAGTAAAGCAAATGGAATCAAATATGGCATGTGGATTTTTTTTTGAAGGTCAGACATATTTCGATGGTGGTTTGAGACTCCTTTGCCCTCTGAAAGGGAGGGGGGGCGCTCAGTACAAATGAAACGCAATTGTTCTGCATAACTCGAGAACTATTCAAGTATGGAAGCAGGATTTTGCATGTGGGGTATATTGAAATAGGATTCTTATCTGACATGGATTTCTGTCTGACCGATCGGAGTGAAAATATGTATGCAGGTATTTTTGAGGCTGGGGAAGGTTTTTATGATTGTTTGAGACCGCTTCCCCCTTCCGGCTCGCATACAAATAAAACACAAATTTCTGCATAGCTTGAGAACTAATCAAGCAAATGGAATCAAAAATGGTATGCGGGGTTTTTGAATGCAAGAAATGTTTCTATGGTGAATTCAAACACAAATTTCAACCAATCCAGGGAATTATCCAGGTAACTAAGCCACAAACTGTGTATTGTCTGGGTAAAAAAATATTCTGATAAAAGTTTGAACTCCTTGTTACTTAAAAAAAACTCATTTAAAAAAAGCGTCAGTTCTATGTAATGTTCATTCATTTAGTTGCAGGCGATAGCAACGCTCGCACCGGGACCAGCTAGTAAAATAATAAATGCATGGAAAACGAGCAGCAGTTTAAATCTATCTGACGTTTGGTGGCGTATAAAGTCACTGAGGCCACTGTGCAAAATTTAATGGAAGGGGTTAAGCGGATTTGGCAGTTTGAATTGTTAGACAATAGAAAAAAATCTAACTCTTTTAACTAATTTATTTCATTCCAATAATTCAAAATCAAAATGTAACTCTATTAAAAAACTTCAAACAAAAATTCACTTAAACTACAAAAACTAATTTTAGAACTATTTACACTTCAGCCCTCTTAGGGCCTGTCCGGGTGAATCGAATTTCAACGCAATTCAAGCTGAACAATGCATAACGTCCTAAGTAACATTGGGAGGCTCTTTTCGTCGAATTTATCTTTGCGTTCCTACGGCTATGTAAAAACATGTTCATGTACTTTCAACACACCGTACGGTAATATAGAGTGTTATTAAGGATCCAACACGTCAAAAACATTAGCAAATCTCTTAATAGACAAATTATTAACAAAGAGAAAGTCTACGAAGAGAATCTCTCAATGTTACTTAGGACCTAATGCATTGTTCAACTTGAATTGCTTGGATTTTCAGAATACACCTCAGATAGAGAGACAAGGAAGACAGGGAAATAATAGCACAATAGGGAACGTCCATTAATAACGTCACGCATAAATTGACTTTTATAAGCCCCCCCCTCCTTGTCACGTTTTTTGTATTAACCTTAAATTTTTATTTGTAGGTATCGCCACGTTTTCTCAAACCCCCCTCCCCCCTATCACGTGACATAATTAATGGCCCTTCCCATAGGGAATCTTCGCAAACTATAACACTATTCAAAATTTGATTAACTTCACTAGATTTATTTTCCGATTTAATTTGGGTGAATTTGAGGAAAAGTGTAGAATAAGGATGTAATGTTATGGGAAAGTGGAAGCTTAGAGTAATAACGTCACCTGGTGTCGGTTATCGGGTGGGAATCTTCGATTCGATGTTCTCGGTGGCGACCTCAGGATGACGGTGGTCGGTCCGGATGCGGTCGGTGCTGTTTTCAATACGCCGGCGGCAAGGTTGCGATATTTAGCTACGCTGGCCACCACACAGGGTGAACTAGATGATTTCGTCGCACACTGGTTCACGGCTCGGTCACCCACAGCCAGTCTTCGATTTTTTTTTCGGTCTTTAACTTCGGCGATAGCGGACGGCGAGGCTTTGATAACGTTCAATACTCGCGGTTCACACTGAACTCCCTTGGTTCCTGGAGCGTTAAAATATTACGGTTAAATAACAAAAAACTGATGATTTGAACTCGTTAGACTTTGGTACCGAAAAGAGGTCGAAACCTTCTCCAACATTCCCTTTTATTGTATTCCATGACTCAGCAAAATTTCAGTTGATGGACTTGACAGCTCCTGGGATATTAGTGCAGCATAGATGACATTTTATGCGTATTGCGTTGGGTCGTGCGTATGGGAAAAGGATATGTTTGGATAGGATGGTACTCTAAGTAGCAAAAAAAGCTGAGCAATATTTTGCTTCCAAAAAACGGCATGTTCAAACTACTAGAACTTTGTCAATTATCAATATTTTTGGCTGAAAATTTTAAAGCACTATAAAAAATGTATAGACTATATGTGGGCAAAATTTCATGTTGATAAGGTTAATAAATTTGAAGTTTTCATAACATATGTGAAAAAGTCAATCCGTATTTCTGTGATAAATTTAGATAACATATTTTAACTTTCACCATAGCCAAAAAGAACATAGAAAATAATGTGGATGAAACTTGAGCTAATTCCACCAAGTGGTTTGGACTCACAGCTATATAGATTTATAGGTTTTAGATTTATTTATTTCGTCAATCGATCGTAGACTACATATTTACATTTAATTCAATCTTCTTAAAGATCGTCTAGAAACAAAATACTGTCTTAGGTTACTACGTGACATTGTTAGGTCAATTGATTCACAATGCAGATTATACAGAGACATCATTCGGTTAATTGGTCCGAATTTCGCATAGTTTGTCCGATTGATATTTAACGCAAATATGTTCCGATTCCTCAAATGCCGCGAGGGGTGTAGAAATTTAGACTACATATTAAGTTAGGGGAGGAAATGCGATGTGATTCAACATCGTTTACTCATGGCAAATTCCCTTCGTTCATTTAGAGTTTGAAATGTCAATAAGCATACACCGTGCTTCGTAAGATGGAAGTGGAAATGTTGTCCAGCCTAATTTACGGAGAGCATACAAAAGAAATTGTTTTTGGACTGATTCTAATCGTTCTTCATGTGTTTTCATATGACCCTACAATACTCTAGAATAGACCTGACATATGCAACGTACAACATTTTGATCGTATCTGGGTCATGAAAGTTTTGACCAAAGCGTTTAATAAAACCTAGCATATTGGTTGCTTTATGGATAATTGTGTTGTAATGGTCAATAAAATTAAGCTTAGAATCTACAATAACACCTAAGTCTCTGACTCTCTCGCATTTTTCTACAATTTCAGTTCCTAAAGAAACAGTTATTTGTGGTGTATATCGTTTTCTACTGAGAGTAATTAAGTTACATTTCTTAACGTTTATTTCTAGTAAGCTTTTTTTGCACCATATATCAAATAATAATATTTCGTTTATATAAGTAACATTATCTTGGTCATTCTTAATTTCCATAAATATTTTCATGTCGTTTGCATAGATGAGAATTCTACCCTGCTTAAGAATGTTAGAAATATCATTGACAAACAAAATAAAAAGCACCTAGATGCAAGCCTTGGGGAACTCCAGATAATACATGAACAGGGTGTGACTTTTTACCATTAAAACTGACTACTTGTTGCCGATTTATTAAATACGATTGTATCCATTTAAGAAATTTATCCTCAAATCCTATTTTTCCTAACTTGTAGAGTAACAGAGGAATGTCAATAGGTCAGAGGCCTTGCTAAAATCAGTGTACAGCGCTTCAACATGGTTGCCGTTGTCCATTGCGTTTAATGAATAATTTACGAATTCTAACAAGTTTGTGGAAGTTGAGCGTCCTTTGAAAAATCCATGCTGCGAATTTGTTATAACATTTTGTACTTGGCTGAACAGTTTTCTATTGACGATAGCTTCAAAGAGCTTTGGGATGCTTAGATATAATAGCAATTCCACGGTAATTGCGAATATCGGATTTTTTCCTGACTTATATATGGGTATTAGGTATGAGTTTTTCCAAATTTTTCCAAAGCTGGCGTCAAAGTTGAAGCACCAACATGAATATTTCCCTTTTTCACCCGATATTGACCAAGCTGAAATATCGGTGCAAAAAAAAAGCCGAAGCGAATTCTTCTAATAAGACTGTTTAACACTGTTTACGTATTTTTTACAAATCAATTGGTACTGTATGGCATATTTTAAAGTTCTTCGTGGGTTGCACTAGTTATTTGGGGAGCAAAATTTTGCTCGGCTTTTTTTTGCTACTGAGTGTACAAGGGGTATTGAAATAGGGTAGGATAAATATATTATTTCAAATTCAAATTCAAAATTATGTTTTTTTATTTATCTAGTGTTTTCGTATATATCAGGCGAAATTCATAATATCTTCAGTGGTGGTCATAAAAATAGGGCCATGTGCGTTTTGGTGAAAATTTACTATTTTTAAATGACTCCATGTTTGACCGTCTTCTAAGTGTACACTGGTGAAAATTCTCAGCCCGGTGGTCGTCTGACGTAGGTTCTACCATCCGAAAATAAATTCATTTTTGTTTCGTCACTCCATAGTACGTTCCGCCATTTCTTGATGCCATCGCGACCAGACCAATTCAAATGTTGTTTCGCAAAATTTAGCCTGTTTCGAATATTCTTTTTACTGAGTAGAGGAACTTTAATAGCCACCCGACCAGCTCTTTAAATCTTTTGCGAATAGTACGTGCACTAATTTCAAGCTGAAGCTCCTGCTTTATTACTATAGCTGATTTGAATGGATCATATTTGGAGACATAACCGATTCGACGGTCGGTATGACTTGTTGTTTTACGTTTAGGTCCGCGATTTTCAATATTGTTTTGTACTTTCAGTGCATTTTACACCATCCAACGAGATGCTCCTACCATTCTAGCGATTTCTCTTTGAGATTTACCTTCACTATGCCATTTCAAAATCAATTGCCTCTCCAAGTGTGAAAAATGAATTGCACGTCACATTTTTGCTGTATATCAAACATAAATAGATTAAATATATTGTTTATCAAGTGCTTTTTAGTTATTAACTAGTTCAACACAGCCTACATCGACGAATTTTGTAAAATATTTCAAATTTAAGCAGTTCCGGTTGTGTGGCCTTATTTTCGTGTCCAACCGAATTTGACAGCTGCTGGATAAATAAGTCTTTCTCCATGCACGAGAGACACCTAGCAGATTTATTTTCAACTTAATTTGTTACTAACAAAGTTCCTATAATGACAGATAGAGTGAGCTCTTCTTGTGATGTTTTTCACTGTGAATTTTATCGATTTTGTTGTTAGAGTGAAGGGGTGGCCTTATTTTCGTGACCACCACTGTATATACCAAAAATTTAAACTAAATTACTAACTTATGTTCAAAATCAAAAGAATATTTACAAAAAAAAAACAAACAGAAGGAATTACAATATTTAGTTTTTACCTGAATTAAGGAAATATATTTACAAAATAAAAATTAGGAAAATAGAAAAAATAAAATAAAAAGAAGAAAACAAAGTGAAGCAGTTGTGATTGGAACCTTTTAAACAGGCAACAGTATTTAGCATACCAAAATAATAAACGAACATTTTTACCTTCAAATATATGAATTGAACTACCAGAAAAAAATAAGAAGATGATTGATGTATTATGTAGATGTATTATGAATTTTTACGCGTTCCATGATCTAATCATGCCTAATGATGCTAATATTAAAGAAGATTCTAATAATTCCACATCACACATGCATAAATGGCCGACTTTTAAGAAGACCAATCATGTTGGATTTGAGTTCATGGTACAAACCAGGTTCATGAATACTGTGGAAATGGCCGAGAGCTACTGATAATCACTCGACACACCAGAGCTTCAGAAACCACGTCTTACCTCCTAGACTATCGGTGATCGAAAGAGACCGTGCACAGAAGCGAAAGGCCGCGTTCGCTCCTGACAATATGAGTGCGTTAGTGTGTGTGTCATCTCGTTAACCAAGAGATATGGTTAACTTGTCCCACACATGTGTCACAAATATCTTTTAGATGCTGCTGAAAATTAACCGATGTAAGCGCCAATATAAATGACTTATTTCCGCTTCCATAAGCACGTTTGACCTTTTGCGCTTTCTCAATTGTTTAGGTACACTCACCATCGGAATAGTAACACAATGGTATGTCAAATTAGAGCACAAATATTGGGTTCTTTTGCTAGAAGCTCGGCTAGTTGGGTATACTTGCTCAAAAATAAAATATATCAATTCAAAAATCAAAGTAGATATTTCAGTTACGAATCATTTGTAGAAGCATCATTGTCATAAAAAAACAACGTTGTTATACACTTTGGTGATAATTATTGAAGCTACTAATTGAACGTTATGCAGAGAAAAAGAAAAACCTACCAGTCTACGTGTTTTGTTTTTAAAAATCTTTTCCAAAAATGTAGTAACATGTATTAAAAAAAACGTTTTTTTGTCTTATTCTGCAGACAACATTTTTTTTTTAAACAATAGATAGGAATAATCTTGTACTTTAAAATGTGTGTCATTGTGTGCCCTAAAAGTCATTTCAACAAAGTTTTCAAATGCAAATTCAAATAAAATATTAGAGCAAAAACTGTTTTCTTAAGAACCTCCATAAGAAAAATAGAAAAACTGTTATAAAACAAATAAATTTTCCGAAGACATCACATGTCTTAAGTTAACGGTTTCGATCAAAAACTTAATTTAGAGTTATCGATTTTGTCGCAAAATTTGACCAATTTTACGATAGTACGTTGTATTGAGTCGTGCATGTCATCATAGCAAACAAAAAAAACGCAATTAGGCCTCCCAAATACACTAATTAGATAAACGAAAAATATACAACCAAGAAGAAGTATATTATCGCCAGAACTTGGTTGAGATGAGTAAGTTGATGAAGCGGCAATGCATTAATAATGGTGGGCTGGTTGAAATGCTTGAGTTAATTTTTCGATTACCTAGTACTATTTCAAAGCATTCAGCATTAACGCTCTATTCTTGACAAACCAAAACTATCAAAAGCCAGCAGACTGTTGAAGTTGAATCTCACCACTTGCACTGTACCGCCTCGAGTCGAAGCCCTATTATGCATAATTGAAATTAATTTTCCCGTAATAAATCTCAATTGAGCTGATAGGGATTTCACGTTCTGCTCCCCATTCAGCAACCGATGACTCCCGATAAAATCGTTACTGCCATGTACGTTCTCTTCGCCAGCCGAGCGAGGACGACTATGTACCGACTGCCACGGACCCATGCTTCGGCTTCAAAGGCTTCCCCTAATTTAATAAATCTTAAGCCCTCTTCACAGGATACTCTTTCTTTCGTTCGTTGGTTCACTTGGTCCCATTTCCCACACTCAGTGGAAGTGTTCATTGTTTCATTTGGTGATGCTTGGAAACTAGTCAGGCTCTTGAGCTTGGTAGTGGGGGAGACGACTTGACGAAAGAACAAGGGCAAGATTTTTTACTATAGATTCATATAAATGTTAATAGAGTACTGTGCCACTTAGCCCTACATGTGCGATGAAGTTGGATGCCTTCAGGGGCTTCGAAGGAATGGGAAATCAAATGTGTGCATTTCATCGTAGACGTCGTAGCCTAAGCCAAGCAGTCAAAGTGAAGTAGCACTGTAATCGAATACGAGGTAGCTGTGTGAATGTTTGGGCAATCAACAAATTGCCTGTAGGTATTAGGATTCCAATGAAAGTCCAATTGAAACGTGTCGGTAAGATGGAGATCCAGCCTGTTCTGGATTTTAATGAGTGTTAAACAGCATTTACTGAGTTCAATTTTCCATTTGTTACGACGATCCATTGACTGCTTTAGTGGGTAGACTCATGGACAGAAGGAATTTGAACTTCTTCTCTACCGATCCTGAACCACTTTGTAGCAGAACATAGGTGTTGGGTCCACCTGTGTGGTTGGGGAAAGTTATTTGTAATAGAAGTGGTAAATTGTTAGAATGACTATATAGTGATATTGATACAATTTCTTTGTTCCTAGTTAGAACGGGTCTGCTGAGGGAGTGGTGCCATCAACCCACCCAAAAAGAGTTCGGAACTCAATTCGCCGAAGCACACAAACGTCCCATCTGTCAGGATAATTAAACCAATTTTAATTATTTCCTCGCTTTCCATCACACATTCAAATCACTTGCTACAGCTGCGGTGTTCCATTTGCAAGTTTATTCCGCCACAGGAAGAGGAAATCGTGAGATCCAATCATCATCGAATCATCGGACGGCATTCACCCATCACCACCAGTTGCAATACACATACAAACAAACAATACTACGACGGGTGCAGCAATCCGCTCATAATCCTGTAGGCAAACCGGCTAGTTGTGTGGTCGATAACTGGCAGTGGTGCCCACCCGCTCAGCCCAACAGTTGGAAATCTTTCATTCTGATTGGGATTCAATTTTATAAATATCATAAACAGATTAAAGCGCAATAAATCCTTAATTGAGACGAGTATTTTAATTAAAACTGAAATTAAATTTTGTCACGGTAGGCAAGTGCGTGCTCGCTATCGCAACAATTCAGCTAACAATCATCAACTGAGTTGTATTGGCGGAACCTTTTTTTGTAAAAACGTCTCCTCATACTGTTTGACTGCCATAGGGAACCGCAGTTTATTCGAGACGCCAGTGAGTACAGGCTGTACCGTTGAAAATCCGGACACACACAATCTATTCACTAAATTCGAGTTTTTTTTTTTCGATTATCACCAAATTTTCAGGATTTAAAACGAAACAATTAAAGTTAGTTTTCGCATCCTTTCTTTCATTTACTTCACCTTTACATCTAAATGCGCAAATTTTAGCCTTAACCCCAGCAATATAGTTCTGCACGACCTCAGAATCGGAAGTTTTGTTTTGCGTATTAACCCATCCTCTCTTCATGTTTTCTACATTCTTCACCACTTTAGGTCATTTTAGAAGGTGTTTCCATAATGACCTAGTATTTTTCTATTGAGCGCAGTTCCGAAATGTTCAGGGGGTTCGGACCAAATTAACATCATTCGCTGTTAGTTGTGCCCCGTCGAGAAGTGCACCATTTGCACCCACCGCTGATCTACGCCACTGAGTGATAAACGCAAACACACCCACTGCCATGCGAAAGGATTATTGCGCGTTGGTAGGACGAGTGAGGGTTGCGCGAGTAAACGTGGTCAGAAACGTAATGCCCCGAGATCTTCGCCGCCAATGACAACCCCCAGCACTACCCAAACAGAGACGAGGAGAACGGATCATAGCTGCAACGTTCACCAAGGTCAATCGAAGATTCTGTTTAGAATCGTTCCAATTATGCTGTATGGACCCACGAAAACGATACGCACGTACGCGTTCATTGATGATGGATCAGAGCTCACTCTGATAGAACAAACCCTGGCCGATGAGTTGGTTGTGCAAGGACCGTCGACATCACTGTGCTTGAAGTGGACCTGCGGTACGCAGAAGATGGAAAACAGTCACAACGAATCAACCTACAGATATCCGGTGTACATAGTTCGAAGAAGTCTGGTGTCTACACGATGTCCTCGCTGCAAATTCGTCCACAAACGCTGCTGCTGGCGGAGATCCAGAAGAAATACCCGTACTTGACAGGGTTGCCACTCGAGTCGAACCATGACATCAGTCCTCGCATTCTTATTGGTCTGGATCACACTATACTTGGTCATGCCATCAAGAGTCGTGAAGGTAAAGGCTACGAGCCTATCGCCGTTAAGACACACCTAGGGTGGATGATCTTTGGAAATTGCACCGGCAAGGAGAAAACGGAGCGCTATGTGAACTACCACAGCGTGAAAAGCTGCGAGTGCAACCGAGATCCAGACGAAGACTTACACAACATTGTAAAAGCATACTTCTCGCTTGACAGCCTTGGAGTGGTAAAACCGGACAAGTTGCTGGTTTCGCATCAGGATCAACGAGCCCAAATGCTTCTGGAAACGCTCACTCGTCGTGTAGATGGTCGATACAAAACCGGCCTACTCTGGAAGTACGATGATGTCCGACTCCCGGACAGTAAAGCAATGGCGTTGAAGCGGTGGAGGTGTTTGAATAATCGTATGAGGAAAGACCCCGCGCTATCCAAGGCGCTTAAGACGAAGATTGAAGACCATGTACGCAAGGGCTACGTGAGAAAGTTGACAGTGGAAGAACTGCAAACAGCAAGATCCCGCATGTGGTACCTCTCAATTTTCCCGGTCGTTAACCCCAACAAACCGGGTAAAATGAGACTTGTGTGGGATGCCACCACCACCGTCCACGGAGTGTCTCTTAATACCTTCCTGCTGAAGGGCCCTGACCAGCTGACATCTCTTCTTTCTGTGCTAGTGCAGTTTCGCGAGTTTCGCGTAGCAGTGTGTGGTGACATCCGCGAGATGTTTCACCAGGTGATGATGCGAGTAGATGATCAGCACTGCCTGCGCTTCTTCTGGGCGGACAACGACCAAACGACAGAGCCGAGTGTCTACGTAGTGCAAGTAATGACATTTGGTGCTTGCTGCTCGCCTAGTACCGCACAATACGTGAAGAACAGCAACGCTGACCGTTTCGAGCGAAGCCACCCGGAAACTGTAAATGCAATCGTCAAACGGCACTATGTCGATGATATGCTCGTGAGCGTAGAGTCCGTGGAAGAAGCAATTAAGCTGGTACAGGACGTAAAAAATATCCACGCATCGGCCGGTTTCGAAATTCGGAATTGGATATCGAACTCGCAAAGCGTCTTGGAAGCGGTCAATGAGGAAACGACGAAGGAGAAAATTCTTAACATCGGTAACGAAAGCGTTACCGAAAAAGTCCTCGGTATGTGGTGGGATACAACGAAGGACTGCTTCACCTATAAGATCTCCGCACGATACGATGAAGAACTCATCTCAGGAACCCGACGGCCAACAAAAAGAGAAGTTCTACGCTCGCTAATGATGGTATTCGATCCATTGGGACTCATCGCGCACGTTTTGATGTTCCTGAAAGTGCTACTCCAGGAGATCTGGCGAACAACAGTTGGCTGAGATGATCTGATCGAGGATTCACAGTACGACAAGTGGCTGTCATGGCTAGCGATCTTCCCACAGATAGCAACCGTTGAAATCCCACGCTGCTATCGAGTGCGAACATCCGCGGGAGCAGGTACCGTAGTGCAGATGCATACTTTCGTTGATGCAAGTGAGAGCGGCTTTGCTGCGGCGGTATATCTACGATTCAAGAACGGCGATACCGTTGAATGCGCGCTAGTCAGTGCCAAAACAAGAGTTGCGCCGCTGAAATTTTTGTCCATTCCTCGTTCCGAATTGCAAGCGGCGGTCATCGGTGTGCGGTTGGCGGATACCATATCGAAATCGCTCTCGAACAATGTCAGCAAGCGGACGTTCTGGACGGATTCCAAAGATGTACTCTGTTGGATCCGTTCAGATCACAGACGGTACAGCCAGTTTGTAGCATTCCGCGTCAGTGAAATTCTGGAGTCGACGGATGTCAACGAGTGGCGCTGGGTACCGACGAAACATAACGTCGCTGACGAAGGCACGAGCTCCCTATTTGGCTAGTGACAGCCGCTGGTTCTGTGGACCGGAATTCCTTCTCCTAAATAAAGAACAATGGCCTGCAAATCCGTTTTCTGGAAGGATCACCGAGGAAGACCTTCGGCCGCACCTGCTACTTCACACCCAACCTATTGATCCAGCAATTCGTCCACAAGACTTCTCCAAGTGGAGCGACTTGCTACGCGTAATGGCCTACGTGTTGCGTTATACGAACAACCTTAGGCGTAGCTGCCATGGAAAGTCGCGAGTGTCTGGACCTTTAAGAAGACAGGACTTCATTGACGCGGAAAATCATCTTTTCCGCTATGCTCAATCTACAACTTTCGCAGAGGAGACGGCCATCCTTATGAAGAACCGTTTATTGAAAGATCCAGTGAAATTAATTCCCAGATCCAGTCTACTCTATCAGTGGTGTGCCTTTCTAGACGAGACCGACGTGCTTCGTGTTAAAGGACGAACGAAAGCAGCACATGCTTTCGTTCGTTCTTTAACACGAAGCACGTCGTTCTCGTCTAGAAAGGCACACCACTGATAGAGTAGACTGGATCTGGGAATTGATTTCACTGGATGTTTGACCGCACAGGTCATCGATCGAGATGCAGCCGAACCAATAATTCTGCCCCGAGATCATCCTGTTACTTGCCTCATTATCTCCGCCGTACACGAGCGCTTCAATCATCAGAACCACGACACCGTGGTGAACGAAATATTACAACGCTATCGTATTCCTCGTCTAAAAGCAGCGTACCATCAGATCCGCAAAGACTGTCAACATTGTAAAATCCTCCTCGCAAAACCACAGCCTCCAGTAATGGGTGACCTTCCTCCAGCTCGCCTGGCCGCCTTTACGCGTCCATTCACCCACACAGGAGTGGACTATTTTGGTCCAATGCTAGTATCGATTGGAAGGCGTACTGAAAAACGGTGGGGGGTTCTCGCCACTTGCTTAACCACTCGCGCCATCTCCACCTGCAAATTTCTCACACACTGAACACCGATTCCTGCGTAATGGCCATCCGAAACATCATGGCTAGAAGGGGTGTTCCTGCGACAATCTACAGCGACTGTGGAACGAATTTCCGAGCTGCAAGCAAGGAGTTGCAGAGCGCAGCAGAGAAAATCGACCAGGATGCCCTCACGAAGGAGTTTACATCGAGTGGTCATTCAACCTTCCTGTCACGCCTCATATGGGTGGAGCGTGGGAGCGTTTGATTCGGAGTGTCAAACAGAACCTCGAACAAATGCAGACGACCATGCTTCCGACTCACGAAATCCTGGAGAACACGTTAGTAGAGATCGCGAACATTGTCAACTCTCGTCCTCTGCAAACATTCCAATTGATGGTGACAATTCTCCAGTGCTGACGCCCAATCATTTTCTATTGGGGTCATCCAACGGCCTGAGATCGTGGGTTCCTCTGGACGACAACCCTATCCTGCTCAGGAACAGCTGAAAGCAGTCGCAGAAGATGGCAGACACCTTCTGGAAGCAGTGGGTGCGGGACTACTTGCCTACGATTACTCGAAAGACCAAGTGGTTCAACCCGGTGAAGCCGATCACAGTTGGCGACTTGGTGCTCATCGTGGATCCGAAGTTTCGCCGAAATTGCTGGCCAAAAGGCCGAGTGTTTGCTACATGTCCGGCTCCAGATGGTCAGGTAAGGTGGGCTACCGTGCAGACCGCATCAGGAGGCATCTACGAGCGGCCAGCGGTGTCCTTAGCTGTACTCGACGTAGGCGTTGGGACGAATACGCTTCAGCAGGAGTCTTTGAGCATGCCGTGGGGGGGGGGGGGGGATTGTTAGTTGCGCCCCTTCGAGAAGTGCACTAGAGGTGAGAATTTACGGCAACAAAAAGTGCAAAGAGAAGCTGCATAGCTGCAAAGCTGCTTTACCGTCGATAGGTGAGACTTCACACTGAGAGGCTTAAATTAGTAAATTAAGTTTTAATCCTAAAGAGCTCCTAAAAGGACGAGGTTTGGTGGATTTTTATGCAATTTATAGCCTTACACAGCAAGAATCACTTAAAGTAATACTTACATTATACTTATACATAACACAGCCTAATTAACTATATATCCCACAGGAAATGTATAACTTTCGCTCTCTTATAATCAACCTGGGAAGAAAGTTCATGGGTTTTGATTCGCGTCTTTGTAGGGATGATGTTGATGAAATAAATGATCCTCCAGGTTCCATCAAGTGGTACTTACCTCATCATGCAAATCTTCGACCTTCAGTTTTTCAAAAGTTTTTTACCACTTTTATATTCTTTTTCCAAATGATGGGGACAAACAGTAGGCTGTGGATTTTTTACGTTACAAAAGGAGTTGTTTATTTTTTCAATATAAAGCGCTACCTGTACTAATGAGTTCCACATTATTAATAGAAGGAGCTTACTTAAACTTTCAGTACTCGCGCCAACTTTTATAATACGAGCACTCGCGCGTTGTACTTAGTACAACACATTTCTTCCCGGAATATCTCGTGATACGGATCAGTTGGAAAAAGCTTTTGCATTGAGGAAATATTCAGGATTCTCTCACTACGCGGCGCTAGTCTGCTAATTATTTTCAGGAATATGCTATATTTTAGTATTCTGACCAGATAGAATGTTTATATTTTCGACAATGATGTTCAGTGGGTCAAGGCCTTTTTAAGGTCCGAAGCTCAATTTTTTTCCGATAAGTGGCACTTGTATGTGATGCAATAACCAGAATATGCTTTACCGTTGGGTGCTAACTATATGCACTGAAAATTTATTCTATTATACTTCAACTTCAATCTTTCTCTCTTTTCTTATGCTGTAAATTGTACTCTCTTTTCATATCTCTGTTCCCACCCATTGTAACGCGTACTCGCTTTTTATACTAGAAACAGTTCAAACATCACATTACTTTTCATAACAATAAATTACATTACATTACAAGACGAAAAATAATGGAGATAAAAAGTTTACTAACGCTGCATACTTCGATTATTCAGTGAAGAAGGTTTTTGTCTCTGCCAAGTTGTAAAATTTCTGAACATTTAACGTAAGACTTCGTTTTTCTTTGCTCCACCGGGTGTCATTTTGAAATTTTGAAAAATGAGAGCATTGTGCAAAAGTGAAAGCTTTTGCGATACTAATAACTCTCGTTTGACTGAACATTATAACTTCATGTATATACGATTTGATAAGAATAACTTATAAATGTTTTGGATAAAAATTTGAATAAATTGCTCTTAGTATAAATAGAAACATTGTTGATGTAGGGCAAAGTCTTTGTTTTCAGTACTGGGGTAAATTTAAAAAATTGTCCGTCATGAAAAAAAAACTTAGTCATTTATCAAAATACTCTTTTGAATTCGAGGCATATACGACATAAATGGTAAGCCTTGTTGAAAACTATATTAACCCCTTTATGCCTAAAGGTACAAACCCAAAAGGAAAACGAGAGAGAGAGAGAGAGAGAGGATTTTTTATAACCCCCACCCCCCCTTCCCTTTCATGTTTTTTGTATAGACCTTCAAATATTTTTGTATGGATCGTCACGTTCTCTCAACCCCCCCCCCTAGGTCCGTGACATAATTAATGGACCTTCCCTGACTGCTGTGAACTGCTAATAAGTTTCAAAAACCGTTGCGTAATTCACACATTGCGCACTTAATTCACCAGCAGAGCAACTTTTCCGAAACACAATTTGGAATGCAAAGTTATGAACATCATCATTGACAGTAGCTTTCTTTTTAGTTCATACGAGTGTTCTCGACTTGTAGTGGTATGCATTTGATTGAGTAATTTCCTGCCAATGAACCTTTTCAATTATTCTTGTTTTATGCCATTGTCATGCAAAATAGTTACCGAGTGCTTATGTATGTATTCTATCCGGAGATCCGGTTTTGTTATAAAGGTTCTTCTGTTTATAAACACGCACAGAACCATCGCTTATTCTTTCGGTCTTCTTCTAAGCTCTCCACCGATTGCTTGCCAATCTGCCAAATTTGGAAGACGTCTGAGTTATATCAAATTATAATAATCCGTCCAATATATCACTGAACCTTGCGATTGCTTGAGCGGATTGAAGATAATGAAATCATTTTGTATAAGACCGAGTCGCTCCCGGTTGGTATTAAACTGATGAGCATGGACATCAATGGAAACATAAAGGTGCCAGAAGGCACGAAATGCATCTACGGACTCTTATTTTTACGAAATCCCTCAATTGCAATTTTAAATGGATTAGCATAAATTGTTCTTTAGATACTTCAATTTGATTAATACAGATATTAGTTACAGTAGTGCAATAGATTGTAGGATACAGTAGTAAAAATTAAAAGTTACGGAACAAGAGTTTGGTTCGAGCATCGGCTGTGAAAGGTTGTGACGATGCTTTACTACGCACTATTTTCCTATTGGGCATGGTGCGTTTCGTATTGTTTCGGTTATCTATAATTTAGCAATACGAGTGATCGAGCACAGTAAGAAAACAACATAGCACCTCTCAAGCCGTTCTAAAATTAACTTTGTTTTCCTAACAGAAAACCATCATAACACTTTGTGAGTGACTCCAAAAGCATCCTTATTATTGGTTTAACTCGGTTTTATTCGGATTTCCAGCATTATAAAAAATCACCTTGTTTTTGCAATAAAAAACCACCATTACACTTGGTGTGTGGCCCAAATAGCATCTTTACTGTTGATATAAATCGGATCAAATCAGAAACTGGTACTAATATTTAAATATTTTACTTAAATAATTGTGAATTAAGCTTATCGGAACCCTGTTGCCACCCAATCTTGTTATCCAACATCCCAGTGATTTCTCGTGGAAGTACCGCGGTGGTCTCGGCTTCCAGTAAAACGTCCACTTAAACGTCACCACATTCCTACCCTTTCCTTATATGACCCGTATTCGGGCTAGGCCAGCGCCGGTATTGCCTTAGTTTGAGATCACCAGTTTTACACATTGAGTATGTATGCATCATCTGTTGATCCTCTGTGTAATAACAGCTGATCTGGCAGTAACGGAGTAATAACCTCGGGCGGTCAATCATGCTCATTATCCTGCTCACGCTCATAGAAATGGATAAATTCTTTGAATAGCATAAGACAACTGCAATTTCTCGCTCTGACTAGTTTGCTGTATGGCTTTCTCACACGCTGAATCAAACTGTAAGATATGATCAACATAAATTCTCAATAATACTAAACTACAGTACCGTAAAGCGGGGTATTATTGATCAGCGGGGTAGCATTGATTGATTTGGCCCATATCATGAATAGTTCAAATACATATTTTTTTAATTGATACGCAATCCGATACGTTCCGAAAGCATTGGCTTGAATATTCCGTTTTTTTATTCACCAAGAACTGAAAATTTAATTGAGCATAGCTTCTTCAACTAGCGGGGAAGAAAGCAATCAATGCTGTTTTGAAAGCTAACCTTGCAGGTTAAGAGATATTTCCCTAGAAGCACATTTGTTTCAACCCAGTAAAGGTGACTGCTATGTGACTCAATTAAGTCTCAATCAAGCTGCTGAAACTATTTTGATGGTTGTGTGCTGCATGGATTTTTTACTTTAGGCTAGATTGAGGTTGAGTTCTAAGGTAAAGGGAAAAGATTGTAATAAAATTGTTAGTTGTTACTATTTATGAAAAATCCTCATGGATGTCCACTTTTTACGCTTTTTTGCTACAACTTGTTACAAAATCAACGCAACTTCACGTAATTTGGCTTTTTCATTTAGGCAAAGGAGCAATCTGACAAACATCCCAACAAAAAACCATCATAGTTGGTTACAGTGACTTGATTGTGACTTTATTGAGTAGCATTGGAGTAACATCAACTGTATTGCGACAAGATACCTTGCAATCTGTTAGGGATAAACAATAAATAATAAAAATTTGAAACAAATAATAAAATTCTAAAATTAAAATCAAAACATAGGGGGATGGCTGTTCTGGGTCATCTAAACTGTCCTGGAGATCAGATCATAGGACCTACAGTTGCAACAAAAACTTTTTGGACTA
This sequence comes from Aedes japonicus, assembly GCA_034211315.2. Classification (NCBI taxonomy): domain Eukaryota; kingdom Metazoa; phylum Arthropoda; class Insecta; order Diptera; family Culicidae; genus Aedes; species Aedes japonicus. Next base: position 22,349 of record JASCZW010009465.1, on the reverse strand, counting down.
TTCAAAGCTACGCTGTGTATTTAAACACATTCATTGAATATCGTGGAAGACCAACAGACATTATGAGATAATCTTCTAGGTCAGTGGTGCTCGGGTATGAGCATGTTGCGGGCCAAATTTCAATTTTTCAATTATGCCGCGGGCCGCATTGCGTTTTTCCAAAACTGAACCGATATTATGAATATGGGTTTTCTTTCAAAATTACAAATAATGAACATAAGATTGTTTTTAACCAGTGTATTTGATAATATCGATCAACGAAAAAATATACATTTACTTAATTTTACTTGCACTTTTCGCGTGCCAGCTTATCCAAATCAGCTTTAATAGCAGATGTCGAAATTCGAAGAGAGTTTTCCAAATGCTCGTCTGTGATTTTATTCCTTGCCTTTGATTTCACGAGTTTTATAATTGAAAACAATTGCTCGCAGATGTAAGTTGACCCGAACAAAGATGCAACATAAAGAGCATGCTTCCGAACAGCCGGAAATCGCGCTTCTGAAACAAATTTCGGAATAAAAGTCCAAAAGATCGTGACTTTCAAACTTCTCTTGTAATTCTGTATCGCATTGCAATTCAATAAGTTCCATTTGAATGTTTTCTGGAGCTTGTTCAGCATCGAAACTGAATGGAGTGGCAAACATTTTCAGCATCTTTTCTTGAGATTTAAAATCTCCAAATCGCCGAGAAAAATCAGTTCCCATCGTTTGAAGTGCGTTAACGTACTTCTTAGTTGACGATACTTTTAAATTTCCCATTGTGAGAAAATGAGCAAAATTAGAATTTTTTAGTTGTTTTCCCCATAGAACGAGCTTACTTTCAAATGACTTGATTTGGTTAAGCATGTGATGTACCAGTTTCCGTTTGCCTTGCAAATTTAAGTTCAAATCATTAAGATGGCCAGTAATGTCGGCAAGAAATGCCAGATCTGACATCCATTCCTCGTTTTCGAACTGCTTCACAAGTTTACCTTTCCGCTTCATGAACTCCGCGATTTCAGCTCGAAGGTCCAACACTCGCCGCAAAACCTGTCCCCTGCTAAGCCAACGAACTTCGGTGAAATATGGAATGTCGCCGTACTCTGCATCCACGTCGGCGAGAAGACTTTTGAATTCGCGATGGTTCAACGCATGAGATCTGATGATATTCACAACCTTGATGACGTCCTTCATTACGTCCTTGAATCCCACATTTTTAGCGCAAAGATTCTCCTGATGCACGATACAATGGTACTGTTGAAACTCCTCAGGTACGTCTGGTAGTCTTCTCAGGTGTGCAATAGCCCCTTCATTCTTTCCTAAAGGATTTTTGAAAATTTCAACAGTTTCAGTAAACATGAACAGAGTGAAAAATTAAAAGCAGGATTGAACATACCACACATAGCAGGAGCACCATCAGTAAATGCTCCAGACATTTTCTTCAAGGGTAGATCAAGTTCTTTCAATACAGTCTGCAGTGAACTGAAGATATCCACACCTTTCGTCGTTGCAGTCGTCTGCAGTGAAATGGAGATATCCACACCTTTCGTCATATGAATTAGGCGTGCTAATTCCTCAGTCACTTCAAAATTTTTCGATATACCGCGCACAAATACAGCTAACTGAGCTGTGTCCGAGATGTCAGTACTCTCATCTAACGCCACTGAGTAATGTACGAAATCAGCAGCTCGTTCTTTCAAACTCAACAGCACATTTCCTGCAATGTCCTCGACTCTTCTGGTAATGGTTGGCCGTGACAAACTCACTTGCGCAAAAATGCGGCTTTTTTCGGGGCATAAGATTTCCACAACAGCTTCCATACACTCCTTCACAAACTTGCCGTCCGAAAATGACTTGGATTGCGAAGCTATCTTTTCCGCGACAACATAGCTTGCTTTTGTACACAGCTCGTTTTCTTTGATTTTCTTCACAAAAAGGTTTTGCTGATTACTCAACTTTCCCTTCAACTCAGCACATTTTTCAATTCGAGTTTCACCAACATAAAGGGTGTCCACGATGAAATTGCCACACACAAAATTGATTCGCAAAATTCGAGTTTTCATCCGATTGCCATGAAATTTTCAGGGATTGAGAAATAGCTATTGAACTTCATTTTACCATTTTACTCGTATTTTATTTACAGTCCATACGCAAATGCCCGCACCTTGGCCTTTACCCCGGCCATTCTGCACAACCTGTGAATCAACCGTTTTTTGCATGTAAACCCATACTTTCTTCAGTTCCTCGACTGTCTTCACTACCTTAGGTCGTTTAAGAAGGTGCTGCTTCATAATCGCCCAGTACTTCTCGTTGGGGCGTAGCTCCGGAGTGTTGGGAGGGTTGAACATTTTCGGCACGAAGTTGACCTTATTGTCCGCATACCACTTCAGCACGTCCTTGAGTAGTGGCATGAGGCCAAATCCGGCCAGAAGATTGTTGGGACGTTGTGGGCCTTCAGGAGAGGAAGCAGCCGCTTCTGGAGGCACTCTTTATGTACACCTGTCCGTTCATCGTGTCCTGGGTCACGAAAGGTGCACTCCGCTTCCCGCACGTGCAGATGCCTTGCCAAACCAGGAATTTCTTCGCAAATTTGGACATCTTCTGAGTACGGACATGCTTCGGAACGCTGAACTTATCCTTGGCCGTGAAAAACAGGTTGCCGGGGATCTGTTTGAAGTCGGCCTTCACATATGTTTCGTCGTCCATGATGATCATATTCAACTTTCGTCAGCAACTACAACTTCCTGGCACGGGTTTTGACGGACTTGTTCTGCTTCTCGTCACGATTGGGGGCCTTTTGTACCTTGAACGTTCGAAGCCCAGCCTTAGTTTTGGCCTTCTGGACAAAACTTCGGCTTAGGTGCAGCTTCTTAGCCACGTCCCGACCGGAGGCGTTCGGATTTCGGTTGAAGGCCCCAACTACGCGGTTGTGATTTTTGGTGTTGTACGGAATACTTTTTCCTTCACTTCTGGGCTTCCGATCGGTGGTCAACCGTTCCTCGAACCGCTTAATCACTCGCGACACCGTGGAATTCGCGATTCCCAACGTTTTAGCGATGGAACGATGCGAGAGATCCTTGTTCTCGTGATGAATGCGCAAGATTTTATCACGCACGAGCTGTTCTTTCGACTCCATTTCCGCGAGTTTTGATCACAGGACTTTAAAACTTGCAGGATGTAAATAATGCACTATGAACTAAATCCACCCAAATTTTCATTAAATTCTACCCAACGGTTAAAAAGTTAGAGCAATTTCATAGTGTGGCAATTTCATCGTGGACACCCTTTAATGATCCATTTTTGCTGCATGTTTCGTGTCATAGTGACGCTTCACATTAAACTCTTTCATAACTGCAACGGTTTCGTTACAGAGCAAGCACACTGGTTTCTGATTTACGCACGTAAAAAAGAACATTTCACTCCACCTCTCTTGGAAAACACGACCTTCATCCGTCACTTTTCGTTTTTTGCTGCTACTGGCTTCCATTTTGCTCGAACAATTTCTTTAATCTTGCACCACACGCACAAATGCGACCGAATCGACGCGATTGACAAAAGGCACTGATATGGTGAATGAACTCGACCGTCATTGAGAAGCGGGAGCGTAAATATGAGTGGATCCACTCACATATTCTCCCATTGAGTCGTCGGCTCTCTGGAACTATGAAGCACCCGAGGGTGTGAACGAAATAAGCCTAAAAAGATATTGAATTTGCTACATTGCTCTCGCCGTTTTTCGCATGGCATCTAAACTATGGAAAACCGGTGGATTTTTTTTTATTTTCTTGTCCAATTAATAGGAGTGCTGCGGGCCGCAGGATGAGCACCACTGCTAGGTTATCCAAACTATCCTGGAACTCACAACTGAATTCTTGAGCTGTAACTGTAGCTTTCTGGACCAAAAAAAGTAACCATATGCATTTATCCAATTTAAGTGAGTCTTCTGGATGGTTTACAGATATAAAAGGATATTTTAGGATACTTAAGTTCATAAAAACTAACTTTAGTTCAGAGCTTAAGATATACAGTAGTAACCGGGCTATTCAAAACTACGATAGCTATTCAAACATATTCAATGAATATTTTGAAACGTCCACAGGCATCATATCATGTTAGTTTTCGGTTAGTTTAAACATAAGGTCTACAGTTGTAACAGTAGCTCTATTGATTATACAAAGTTATGTTAGTTGGTGTTGCATGAATATCCCACGATTATCTCAAAATCTATGTTGTGCTTCCATGGTCCACTAATACCTGACGGAATTTCGTTATGTTTTCATTATTCAAAACGTTTAAGTTTTTCCCCATATTGAAGACAAGATGTAGTGAACTTATTTATATGACGAATGTAATCATTGAATTAACTAGTCATTATCAGTAGCTTCAGTAATTATTTTCAAACAATATCATGACCGAACTTTCCATCTCTCGCCTTATCGCTTCTCGTTTTAATCCAGAAAAATGCCCTCCACCAGTCTGAATATAAATCCCGCAATGATTTGTTTTATCGTTTTTTAATGCGGTTCAGGAATCATTCCCTGTCACTCTCGTAACTTTGAACACCAGCAACTGACTGTGATGGACAAACTTTCTTTTTTATTACTCGTCTGCAGTCAATTTCAATATCTTCAGTCGCTGTTTCTCTTCCCTATCGAGAAACCTTAAATAACTGCGAGACATGGTACTGAAGCCACCACCCGGTCATGGCCACCGGAAGAACATCGACTGTGTGATGCAAAAGAAGCACAGAACCTCCGCTGTCGTGCACAACAAGATTGATTATCTTTTATTGACCACTTATGCAGAGCCCGAAGATTCGATGCTGTTGTTGAACAAACACCACTTGAACGCTTTTCCTGGCAGTGGATATTGGTGCTCGAGCACTCTTTCGGGACTGGGGAAGACATTTTCTCTCTGACGATCTGACCGAAACGGTTGGATATGGTGTCAAGAATCACCAGTAGGGGGAGCAGTAGATCGAAGAATAAACAACCTGCAAAAAGTTATAAGGCGTGTGTCATGTCCCACAGATGTTTGTGATGGTTTACGCTGTTGGCACATAACGGACGGGGGGAGATTTTTCGCTGTTTGATGAAGCACTATTTTTCATCGGTTAGTTTTCACTTCCTGTCGAACAATACACACAGAAACACTCACATGATCGAGCTGGAATCGTGTTTAGAGTTGATCATATTTTTTAAAGCGATGTTATGATTTGGAAACTTACGTTTTTTTTTATTAAAAAATGTATCAAACTTGTATGAACCATGGTATTACCGTTCTGAATTTTATAGGAGACACATCTATGAAACTACAAAGATTTCCAGCAAATCATTAAGGTTTGTCGAGTGAAATATTTAAAGTTTCTTAGATTTGTGTCTTCAAAAACTCAAGATGTTGGCCGTTCTTGTACTTTAGTAATCTTCATCTTAAACGATGCCCAATTTAGACATATTCCGGCTAAGTCCCAGGAATACAAGCTTGAGGGACCATTTCAAAAAAAAGTAAAATTCGGACGCCTCTAACGATCCATTGGTTCCAAAGCACAGTAGGGGCTGCTTATGGTAGAGAAACCAGATTTTCTGCAGTGCTACTGTCTTCCGGGTTGTTTATCCTAGACGACCATACAGATGCGGAAGTGTGTGAAAATATGTTCTTTTTTTTTTAGTTTTACGCCCATCCAAAGAGAACAGAGCATCACGGTATCATGGTAAGGGGCGCATACCGTAGCTGCTTCAGTTCAGGTTTCAATTTATTTCCCACAGCTCATCAATCAATCGACCCCCGTCAGAATCGAGAAGAAGTTTCGCCTATTGTGTACCAATGCACAGAAATATTGCGGAATGGGAGAAACGGTCATCACTTCCTTCAAGGAAAAACGGCAGGACCTATAATTTCCATCAGTGGCACCGGTTTCAGCAAATATAAGAGGGGTTTGTGAAATTTCAAGCTAAGCCAAATTATAGTTGACTTTAGATCAATGATCACAGTGATTGCTTAAATTGGAAAGAATTTTCATTTTCGTGTACGGAAATTTCACTTTTGAAAACGAGATGTAACAATAAGTGACGAGTGTTTAGGGCCATCTATTTTCGTGTTTTGGAAAATGATGTATGGAGCAGCAGAATAAGCAACGAATATCCTTTAAAATCGCTAAAACTGGACGGTATAATAGGCGGAACATGTTGTAAGCATGCTGCAGAACAGTTCAGCAAAAAAAAGCGTTCGCCTCGAAGCTGCCCGGAATAAGACGCAAAGGTGCGCAGCGAGCAAGATAGTTAGAAGTGGACTGAGATCTTGAAAAACTGGGACACTCGAAGAACTGTAAATAAGCAGCCCTCAACCGAGAAACATTGTAATGTAGCTGTGGTCCTGATGGAATCTTGCATCAGCATATGTTAGTAAGTATGTAAGTGTAAAATTAAATTTTAAGGATGCAATGAAAGAAATTAAGATTAAGTTATCACAACTACTCCTGGAAAGATTTTGGAGATTTAGTTCATAGAAACTACAGTGTTTTCCTAACATTGTCTAATAATTGAGGTCCTCTTCTATCGAATTACGTTTACAACAATCTAGCATACAAAACCCTATGCACGATATGAGTGAAATTATTCTTTTACAATAGAAATAACAGACATGTACGCGGAGATTGTGTGCAAAAAGAAAGCCTCGGGTTGAATCTAGATGTCAGCGGCATAGTTTCGCCTTCTTAGACAAAATGTCACAAAACACAATAAAAAAACGTCTATCTCTGATGATAAAATTTCCTCATCGATCGACAACAGATGAAATCTTTTAATTGGGACATATCCCTCAATAGTGCTGTAAAAATTAGCTTTGTATGACTATAAATTAGAAGAAAAATTAGTGGTGTTTTTTCTCCTCCGGTGTGCATTTCGTGCTCGTTAGTACATGCCTTAAAAGTTCGTCGACAATTTTGGTTGTTTCTCGCGACTGATTTGTAAATTTGTAAAAAAATTATCAAAAATGGAGTGAAGCGCATTGAAGAATTGTGAACAACTTGTTGCGGATTTTAAGTGAGCTTGTACAAACAGTTTCTGTGAAGAGAGTTGGCTGCTGGGATCAATGGTTTGCAAACCAGTTCGTGCGTGTGATATTTGCAATTTTTTGTTGATTGTCACCCGTAATGCGCTACAATTTCGTCGTGAAGTGTTTCTCAGGTGGTGCCAGTGTTGAGCATCCAAAATCTCACTCAAACGTGGGCCGAGGTAGTGAAAATGAAAAAAAGTGTCCTCAATTGAATAAAAATTTCTTCATCCGCTCCCGTCGTCATGGTTGTCATGCCAGCGGAATCAACAACGCAAGAAGAGCTGGTGTCGTTGTAGTGGTAGTGTAATGAAAGTTTCTTGTGTTGCTAGCTTGCGGTTGTATCGGAGCCAATTTGGATGGAATGTATTCGAAAGCTTTGAACTTGATAGTTTTAAAACGAAGATTCTCTATGGAAAAAAATACGACACACAAAGAGATACATTGTTCTGATCGCAGTGGAAAAGATTTTGTCAGCCATATTTTCCATATGTATCTGTTAGTACTTAAAAAGAAATAAGGTTCTACCTAATGTGAAAAACCTATGAACCTGTGATTTGCTCACATTTCTCCAATTGGATACGGGATCAAACATTCAGCTAAGTATAGTGTTTTAAACAGTATTGCTCCATTCAAACATACATTAAATAGCACAAAGAAATATTCGCAAACATGAACGGATCATGCGAGCGGAGGCGCTTTTTACACGGAGAAATCCAGACGTGCGGCGTTTGCGTGTTTTTTCTGTCGGTCTCTTTCTCTCCTACTACTCTGGGTTTTTTGCATTCGTTCGTTTTTGCTGTTCGATCAGTATGTATTCTCATTGCAGTTCGGAACCGGAAAAAGTCACTCACGCAGATCTATGTAACTGATTTTCCATATGGTGGCAGGGTGTTGCATCTGGGGCGCTGTGTAACACCTCAGATGCACTGCACGGCGCGCTTGATGCGCCACAGTGCAAACGTACGAAAGAAGACTGGAATTGACTGGCGCTAGTGGGATTTTCCAGTTTTCGGCTTATTGCGTCGGAGGGAGGGATTTGCGTCGGAAAGGGAGAGAGGCATATGAAACAATTTCTTCCCGAAGAAAGGTTAACCCTAAATTCAACAACTACTCTCAATCATTCCCTATTTAATGCCCCGTCTCTTGTTAATTTGTCATGTTCTCTGTGGAGTATTTTGACGTTTTGTCCACGCAAACCTGTGCACCGTTCGCTGTCTGAAACAAATTTCAGTACTTTCAGGTTCATCTAGGCATAATTGATAAATATATTAGTAAACGTTTCCTCTGCTTGGTAATAATTTTAATTTTCAGCTGCGCATTTCTGCAGTTTTGTGGGTTTTGACTCCCCTAGCCCGCGTTGTGAGGCATGTGCATTGTTCCTGGTTGTTTGCTGAGTTCACGTTTGCTAGTGAGTACTGTCATTTTTATCATTTCCATTGTTTGCCCTTGTAGTCAGTGCATATGTTTGTTGGGGTTTGATTAATTTATATATTTAGAATAAGATCTTTTATTATCATATATATTTATTTATATTTTTATATTTTTTATGGTCCACTTGTCCTGTTAACTCTAATACTTTGCTTTTTTAATATGTCCCCTATTATTTCATATTTCATTCCAAATATTCAATAGCTTTCTGATCACATGAAGCTTTGTTTCTATTAATATTATTTTTTAGGAAATCCCGGATGGTTGTGCACTAGATGATACGTGTTCGTTGTTCGACAGGATAACCCTCTCTCTAATAACATTTCATTACATGTGTCACATATGAGAGGTCGAGGAGTTCTCCTCGTCTCTCCTTCTGAACTTCATCTACTATTCCATGAATAAAATCCATTCCGCCTCTAAGTAGTATAGGATTGTGTCTGGATGTTTTTGTTGGGAGGTGTTGTGGTTGGATGTTTCATTTGTTTCGGAGGTCGTCAAATTCGGAATTTTGACGTTTTTCTGTGGTCTATTGAAATAAACCACCCACACTTGTGAGTGGCCCCAACGGCATCCCTACTGTTGGTTTAAATCGGTCCTCAATCTCAATGTCTCTACGTATTCTTGTATTCTGTTGAAGAGTGGCCCCAACAGCTTCCTTGCTGTTGGTTTGAATCGTTGAAGACCGAAGACCGAAACACTCGATGTTTTAATATATTTTGTATTCCACTGAAATAAACCACCCACACTTGTGAGTGGCCTCAACAGCATCCCTACTGTTGGTTTCAATCGGGCCTCAAACTCGGTGTTTTCAAATACTTTTGTATTCTACTGAAATAAACCACCCACACTTGTGACTAGCCCCAACAGCATCCTTACTGTTGGTTTAAATCGGTCCTCAAACTCGGTGTTTTAAAATACTTTTGTATTCTGCTGAACAAACGATTCACACTTGTGAATGGCCCCAACAGCATCCCTAATGTTGGTTTAAATCGATCCTCAAACTCGATGTTCTTAACGTATTCTTGTATCCCATTGAATAAACCACCCACACTTGTGAGTGGCACCAACGGCATCCCTACTGTTGGTTTTAATCGGTCCTCAAACTCGGTGTTCTTAGCGTATTCTTGTATTCCATTAAAATAAACCACCCACACTTGTGAATGGCCCCAATAGCATCCTTACTGTTGGTTTAAATCGATCCTCAAACTCGGTGTTTTAAAATACTTTTGTATTCTGCTGAAATAAACCACCCACACTTGTGAGTGGCCCCAACGGCATCCCTACTGTTGGTTTAAATCGGTCCTCAAACTCGATGTTCTTAACGTATTCTTGTATCCAATTGAATAAACCACCCACACTTGTGAGTGGCCACAACAGCATCCCTACTGTTGGTTTAAATCGGTCCTCAAACTCGGTGTTCTTAACGTATTCTTGTATTCCATTGAAATAAACTACCCACACTTGTGAGTGGCCCCAATAACATCCTTACTGTTGGTTTAAATCGGTCCCCAAACTATGTGTTTTAAAATACTTTTATATTCTGCTGAAATAAACCACCCACACTTGTGTGTGGCCCCAACAGCATCCCTACTGTTGGTTTAAATCTGCCCTCAAACTCTGTGTTTCATCTTATTTGTGTATTCTGCTGAAATAAACCACCCACACTTGTGAGTGGCCCCAACAGCATCCCTACTGTTGGTTTAAATCGGTCCTCAATCTCGGTGTTTTAAAATACTTTTGTATTCTGCTGGAATAAACCACCCACACATGTGGCCCCAACAGCATCCATACTGTTGGTTTAAATCGATCCTCAAACTCGATGTTCTTAACGTATTCCTGTATCCTATTGAATAAACCACCCACACTTGTGAGTGGCCCCAACAGTATCCCTACTGTTGGTTTAAATCGGTCCACAAACTCGGTGTTCTTTACGTATTCTTGTATTGCATTGAAATAAACTACCCACACTTGTGAGTGGCCCCAATAACATCCTTACTGTTGGTATAAATCGGTCCCCAAACTCGATGTTCTTAACGTATTCTTGTATTCCGTTGAAATAAACCACCCACACTTGTGAGTGGCCTCAATAGCATCCTTGCTGTTGGTTTAAAACGGTCCTCAAACTCAGTGTTTTAAAATACTTTTGTATTCTGCTGAAATAAACCACCCACACTTGTGAGTGGCCCCAACAGCATCCTTACTGTTGGTTTAAATTGGTCCTCAAACTCGGTGTTTTAAAATACTTTTGAAGTCTGTTGAACAAACCATTCCCACTTGTGAGTGGCCCCAACAGCATCCCTACTGTTGGTTTAAATCGATCCTCAAACTCGATGTTCTTAACGTATATTTGTATCCCATTGAATAAACCACCCACACTTGTGAGTGGCCCCAACAGCATCCTTACTGTTAGTTTAAATCGGTCCTCAAACTCGATGTTTTAAAATACTTTTGTATTCTACTGAAATAAACCACCCACACTTGTGAGTGGCCCCAACAGCATCCCTACTGTTGGTTTAAATCGGTCCTCAAACTCGGTGTTTTAAAATACTTTTGAAGTTTGTTGAACAAACCATTCCCACTTGTGAGTGGCCCCAACAGCATCCCTACTGTTGGTTTAAATCGATCCTCAAACTCGATGTTCTTAACGTATATTTGTATCCCATTGAATAAACCACCCACACTTGTGAGTGGCCCCAACAGCATCCCTACTGTTGGTTTAAATCGGTCCTCAAACTCGATGTTTTAAAATACTTTTGTATTCTACTGAAATAAACCACCCACACTTGTGAGTGGCCCCAACAGCATCCCTACTGTTGGTTTAAATCAGTCGTCAAACTCGGTGTTTTAAAATACTTTTGTATTCTGCTGAAACAAACCATTCACACTTGTGAGTGGCCCCAACAGCATCCTTACTGTTGGTTTAAATCGGTCCTCAAACTCGATGTTCTTAACGTATTTTTGTATTCTGCTGAAATAAACCACCCACACTTGTGAGTGGCCCCAACAGCATCCCTACTGTTGGTTTAAATCGGTCCTCAAACTCGGTGTTCTTAACGTATTCTTGTATTCCATTGAAATAAACTACCCACACTTGTGAGTGGCCCCAATAGCATCCTTACTGTTGGTTTAAATCGGTCCTCAAACTAGGTGTTTTAAAATACTTTGTATTCGGCTGAAATAAACCACCCACACTTGTGTGTGGCCCCAACAGCATCCTTACTGTTGGTTTAAATCGGCCCTCAAACTCTGTGTTTCAACTTTTTGTGTATTCTGCTGAAATAAACCACCCACGCTTGTGAGTGGCCACAACAACATCCTTACTGTTGGTTTAAATCGGTCCCCAAACTCGGTGTTTTAAAATGCTTTTGAAGTTTGCTGAATAAACCATTCACACTTGTGAGTGGCCCCAACAGTATCCCTACTGTTGGTTTAAATCGGTCCTCAAGCTCGGTGTTTTAAAATACTTTTGTATTATGCTGAAATAAACCACCCACACTTGTGAGTGGCCCCAACGGCATCCCTACTGTTGGTTTAAATCGATCTTCAAACTCGATGTTCTTAACGTATTTGCATTCGTTGAATAAACACACACGTGGCCCAACAATATCCCTACTGTTGGTTTAAATCGGTCGCAAACTCGGTAGTTTAACATACTCTTGTATTGACTGAAATAGACCACCACACTGTGAGTAGATCACATCTTACTGTTGGTTTCAAATCGGTCCTCAAACTCGGTGTTCTTTACGTATTTCTTGTATTCCATTGAAATAAACCACCCACACTCGTGAGTGGCCCCAACGGCATCCCTACTGTTGGTTTAAATCGGTCCCTCAAACTCGATGTTCTTAACGTATTCTTGTATTCCGTTGAAATAAACCACCCACACTTGTGAGTGGCCTCAATAGCATCCCTACTGTTGGTTTAAAATCGGTCCTCAAACTCAGTGTTTTAAAATACTTTTGTATTCTGCTGAAATAAACCACCCACACTTGTGAGTGGCCCCAACAGCATCCTTACTGTTGGTTTAAATTGGTCCTCAAACTCGGTGTTTTAACATACTCTTGTATTCTGTTGAAATAAACCACCCACACTTGTGAGTGGCCCCAACAGCATCCCTACTGTTGGTTTAAATCGGTCCTCAAACTCGATGTTCTTAACGTACTATTTGTATCCTATTGAATAAACCACCCACACTTGTGAGTGGCCCCAACAGCATCCTTACTGTTGGTTTAAATCGGTCCTCAAACTCGGTGTTCTAAACGTATTCTTTGTTCCATTGAAACAAACCACCCACACTTGTGAGTGGCCCCAACAGCATCCCTGCTGTTGGTTTAAATCGGTCCTCAAACATGGTGTTCTTAACGTTTTCTTGTATTCCATTGGAATAAACCACCCACATTATGAGTAGCCCCAACAGCATCCCTACTGTTGGTTTAAATCGGTCCTCAAACTCGGTGTTTTAAAATACTTTTGTATTCTGCTGAACAAACCACTCACACTTGTAGTGGCCCCAACAGCATCCCTGCTGTTGGTTTAAATCGGTCGTCAAACTTGATGTTCTTAACGTATTCTTGTATTCCATTAAAATAAACCACCCACTTGTGGTGGCCCCAACAACATCCCTACTGTTGGTTTAAATCGGTCCTCAAACTCGGTGTTTTAAATACTTTTATTCTGCTGAAATAAACACCCATACTTGTAGTGGCCCCAGCAGCATCCCTACTGTTGGTTTAAATCGGTCGTCAAACTCGATGTTCTTAACATATTCTTCTATTCCATTGAAATAAACCACCCACACTTGTGAGTGGCCCCAACAGCATCCCTGCTGTTGGTTTAAATCGGTCATCAAACTTGATGTTCTTAACGTTTTCTTATATTCTATTGAAATAAACCACCCACACTTGTGAGTGGCCCCAATAGCATCCTTGCTGTTGGTTTAAATCGGTGCCAAAATTTGAATAGCATTAATGTGCATTTCTGTACAGAGAATAAATTGGGAACATAATTAAATATCTTATTCGCTGCCGACGTCAGTTGAATTCAGCACACCGTTTACCAAAACGGATCCGGCTGCCAACCCAATCATTTTATCCAACATCCCAGTGATTTCTCGTGGAAGTGCAGAGGTGTTCTCGGCTTCCAACAAAGCGAGTATCACGTCAACATATTCCTACCCATTCCCTATTTGACCTGCATTTGGACGAGGCCGGCGCCGGTATTGCCTTAGTTTAAGATCACCAGTTTTTACACATTGAGGATGTATGCTAGTCCCAAGTATCATCCTTTGGTTCTTTGTGTAATAACAGCTGATCTGGCAATAACGGAGTAGCAACCTCGGGCGGTCAATCATGCTCATGCTCATGCTCATGCTCATAAATTAGAAGAAAAATTAGTAATTTTCATTTAATTCCAACTACCTTTGCTTATCTTCGACAGATACGCGTATTTCGTCTACAATGTGCAGACTTCATCAGTGTCTCGTACTAATAACTCGACTTTAACTCGACTTTAACTTTGTATGGTTCCCTTCTTATCGATCGATTCCGGGTAATGAGAGAGCGGACTCGCTTGCAAAGGTGGGTGCTATGGAAAGCGATATTTATGATCGAAAAATCGTCTTCAATGGTTTTTTTTTCTACGTAGGACTACGTCTTCATTTTATATAATGAGGTACAATTTGAAAAAAAAAAGTGCGATTAATATTTCACTTGTTTTTCCAAAGATTTTTAAATTTTTTGCACCAATCCCTAATTTACCAATCTTATACATCTACGCATAGATTTCACTAGAGCATATTGTTGCTATCTGGCCGCACACTATTGAAACACTCCAAATTGTTAAGCCTTGTATATTGAGTATATTAATTCGAAAATGCTTACATTTAGTAGCGTAGTCCTAGGTCATCACGCTCATGAAGCTGTACCTTGTAGTTTTTCATTTTTCAGTCAACATTTTCTCGTCAGCTGGTATTATAAAAGAAGTAAAGGCAATCATCTCTAAAGTGTCGCAGAAGTCTTGGTTTGAGGGAATGGATCTTCCTTCGTATGATGTTTAACTTGATATCTAATCAATATTAGCAAACGCTCCCCTCTTTCTTCCCATCCAAAAAAAAATCTTATTCCCACGAGTATTCAGTTTTTTCAATCTTAACTGATTTTTAAAATCATTCATGTATATTGAAAAAGAAAACTTGGCCCTTTAAAAATGATCAACAGGTCTAGCAACTACTGATAAACTTGACTTACTTTATATTGAACTCGCCATACTATAAAGCTCAAACATAAATTTCCAGACGATATGGATGGATGTATTTTCGTGCGGTTTTTTTTCTTTACATGATAGCCTAACCCTTTTTTCTATACTTCTTTCTCTCCTCCCTCTTTCTAGTTAATGTGTTTAGCGTTTTAGCCATCTACGAACAATGGATCTTGTAGCTAGATGACACGGTTTTCAGGATGGCTTGCCTGTTTAGGGAGCGCTTGAGTGTCGATCGCAGACATGAACCCTGCCAAAAACATACGCTATCTAAACGGACATGTTTCATCACCACATAATGTATACAAAAATTTCATCCTGATCTGAAATGTTAGCACTACATATGTTAAACCAACCTTTTTTCGAATCGCAGCAAGCCGTGTTTTAAAACTGACGTGTTTTGGTCTTGCTGCGTCGTTTTCTCAAGAACTGAAGATGAATATCGTCAAACCTCCGGAGTTCAAGGTTGGAGATACCTGGCCATTGAACGAAAAGTGGTTGAAGAGATTTTTCGTTGCGTATCCAATCGAGGAAAAGGACGACAAAAGTAAGTCAGCTTTCCAATTGACGGTGGTGTCCACGGAAGTCTACCAAATTATCAAGAATTTGTCGAACCCAGTTCTTCCTGCAAATACGAAGTTTTCGGAACTTTTTGATTTGTTGAAGCAGCAATTCACCCCAACGCTAGTTGCTTTCCGGGAATGGTCGAAAGTTTTCGAGGCTAGACATGGTGAAGGCAAATTGAATGTGGAGTGGTGTACCCGGCTTGAAGAAGTTGGCAGCAAGTTGTGAGTTCGGCGATCAGTTGAACCCATTTATGCAGAACATGTTTGTGTGTTTGTTGAACATGCGTCTCTGTAAAGAGAAGCCCACGTCTACTTTGGAAAATTTGTTGAAGACAGCAATGAAATGCAATGCATCAACGTGAAGTCTTAGAAGCTCGGAAAATTCTACTGGAGCAGAAGAGGCGGCAACTATCTTCGGTACTTCTCGTATGTACATATCGACAGATGGTGCTGTAAACGAATCTTTTGTTGATACCAAAGTGTTCGAGGTGCCTAAGGATGTTTCCGTCTTTGAAACGTTTAAAAAACTCACCTATAACAATTTCTCTATGCTCCTTCATGTTTGAAAAAAAAAGAGTGTGAACAATGTTCACATGAATAAAACACTTTCTTTTTAAACTACAAAGCTGACCCATTGATTTGACGTAAAGATGGAAGCATATGCATACAGCATACAATTCATCTAATTGACCGTGTAAAGGATGATAAATGTTGTACGGAATCAAATTGCACCAATTTTGAATGGCTGATACTTTTTTCCCGTTGGGTATTTTTTTATTGAAATCTTGGGTGGAATTAGTTCAATATGTATTTGTTTACGCTTTAAGATTGAGTCGGAAGAACTGCAAGAAATGGTAATTTCGTGCCGAAGCATCTCAACCCCACGAACGGCCCTGAACTGCGGCCAATTGAAAAGTACTGGGCCATCATGAAGCAAACAGTTCTGAAGAAGCAGCAGTATGAAGAAAAAATGGATTGCCACGCAAAAAAAAAGTTGGTTCAAATGTTGTACAGGACCTTATGAGTAGTGTAAAGAAGAAGGTTTGTGCATTCTGATATGGAATTGAAATTGAGTAAAAAAAACATTGGAAAATATTCATAATTGTTTTATCTTACTCCCTGAAGTTTTGAAGATGATTGGTTGAACGGGCGAATTTTGCCGAAAATTTGTGTGTGTCGCAATTTGATTCCATTCACCCTTTAAATTAAGAGTCCTTTTGCACACACTACCAAAATGTTATTCAAATTTCGGTGCCGTGAGACTGATACATGCAAGCGTCCTTTAGTACGTAAGAATGCGTTGAAAGAGATGAGAAAATAAATTCAATCAAACACATCTTATGTCCGTATGTATCAGTTTCAGGAGACATAATTTCACACGAAATCTTTGTTTTTGTTCCCCTACGTTTTACAGAGATAAATTATGTCTAATGTAAAATTAATAATGATGTTTTGTTTTGTAAGATCTGTTTTCATCGGGCCTATGAGTTAGTTGTGCTAACGTCATAACAAAATGTACACGGAGAAAATAAAAAATGCTGAAAAGCATATTATATATCCCTTTCTACGCTTTATTCCTTTTAAATCACTGCAATACAGAAAAAGTATGCATTGAACCAATATATTTTATGCATTGCAATGCATTTTAGATAATTATTACTTTCCGTGCATACCGTTACCGGCGTTTTATACTTAAGGAGCTTAGACGACTTGTGCGAGCTTAGACGACTTTAATATTCTTTTGTCTCGTGAAAGCGCGTGCATTTAGCGGTAGTTTCCCAGAAGGATTCTAGAAGTTTTGTGATGCAAAAATTGCTTTTTTGGGAGAAATACTGGAACAATTGTTGTTGTAAATCGAATTAATTGAAAAACGTTTGTTTAAAACCAAAAGTATTTAGTTGTTTTTCAATAGTTAGTTGGATTCTAAAGAACACATATGGACAAACCAAATGGACGGATGTGGATCACCGGTGCTACCATGAAGGGAGAGGGTTAACAGGACATCAAACATATCGCAACTATATAAACGTTTTTTTATACTCTACTGTCTGCTCACATTGATTGATTATTTTGTCTAATTTTTGTAATTTTAATTTTAAATATGCATTATAATGCATATATTTGATTTAAGCATTGGAATGCATATATATTTACACAAATATGCATTGCAATGCATATATTTAAAGTATGCATTGGAATGCATAAATTTGATAAATACATTGGAATGCATATATTTGATTTATTCTTATCAATGTATAAACCTGGTTTATTCATTCCAATGACTGGATA
Organism: Aedes japonicus; assembly: GCA_034211315.2. Lineage (NCBI taxonomy): Eukaryota > Metazoa > Arthropoda > Insecta > Diptera > Culicidae > Aedes > Aedes japonicus. The sequence goes on along the minus strand of JASCZW010009465.1, from coordinate 4,777 downwards.
GACCGAATATGGTTTTAACATAGAGTTTATGCTTTTTAGTATTTTTGTTTTTCTCCGTGTAGGTGTCAGTTATTGCTAACACACAGATTGGTGAATTTGAATTTGTTGTGATTTAGAGAGATTTCGTGAGAAATGATCGACAAAAATGAAATTCTCTGATTACTTTACGCCCAAAAGTCAGTTTCGGATATCGTGACTCTTGTAAATTGTTCAAGTACTTCTGTATTTCAAGTCAAGACACCAATTGGACTCCTGAGAGTACAAAAAAACGGGAAGTGTTTAGGAGTGACCTGTTAGAACGCCTGCGATGATATATTGCATTAGGACTACTTCTACTCGTAATCCCGTTTGGAGCATGGACAAAATGGCAATGTAGGCTAATGTATCAGAAGCAATGGTAACAAGAGTGGTGAAATATGACTTAACAGAGCTCGAGTTAAAAGACACCTGAGTACTGAAAGAATTAAAGCAGCTAGAGTGGAGTGATAAAAGAAGTTGCTTAGTGAACTGTAGAAGAGGTCCATCGTCATTCTGTTCACGGAAGATAATTTTCAGCCCTCGGTTGGTTCATCTCCCATCGTAAAGCCCGATTCAAAGTAAATTTTGACGTGTTCACGGTTGATCAAAACGTCAAACAAAAGGGTATCTATGCATTTCAAACGATGTACAACAAATTATTACATTTCACCGTTTCAAACGAACTGTCGCACTTTACTTGTGATCGATGCCATCATGATTTGCACAGTCACTGGTGACACTGTACCGGTGAACTTATTCCTTTTTAAACGCATTTTTGGTCATTTCTTTACTGCTACCTCGAACTTTTCGCTTGACAATTGCCCAATATTTTTCGATCGGTCTGAACTCAGGGCAATTTTAAGGATTAATCATACCATTCTAGTACCGCCTTAGAGTACCGTGAAGTACCCATATTCTGCGCACCTAGTGCCTTAATATTGCGCATTTTAGAATATTCCAAACTAATGTTTAGTTGAATATTCCTTGAATTTAGCTTTACATGTAAATAGATGTTGTCCTCTTGTGTATGGGATAAAATATAAAATTTGACAATCTTGCAATTAACTGCAACATTTTGGCAAAATGCGCATAATTAGGCGCTGCGCAGAATTAGGGTACTTCACGGTAGTGGCAGCTGGCTAGATCCAGCCAAAATATAACGTGGGTCTTGTGTTGCCGAATAAAGTGTAAAATTCGCTTTTTCAGACACTCTTTAATGTAATCCTTCGACGTGATTGTGTAAGCTGTGATGAAAACCTTGCTTTTAAGGCCACAACTACAGATTCCTTGCCAAATCATTAGTTTCCGAGCAAACTTATCAGCAAAAACAAATTTATACGTGAAAGGGACATCCAGTATAGAAATTGTTTACGAAGCATATTGTCTGATTCTGAGAATTAAGGTTTATTTAATAGGCATACGAATTATGTTTTATTTCGTTTGAATAAGAAAAACAATTAATACTACTTACCTTCATTCACAAGGATAGTTGATGAACGTTGCAAAGTTATGAATCTTCAAAAGTTAATAAGGCTTGTTCGCGGCAAAATATGGACACCTCTTAATACATATATTTCTGGAAATACTTCATCAATTTGTGACATATTTTGCAAACTGATTAACATATGTCTGTTCATTGTGTTAAATGAGTTTATGCAAAGAACAGCAAGTACGAAAGGCAATTGTGTGCGGTCGCAATGAAAATCGGGTTCTGTCAGTAAGAAAACTTGCAGAAAAGCTTGATGTTCCTGCAAGAACTGTCCATAACGTTCTTAAACCTTTCGATACGCGTTTGAAAACAGCCAGGCTGGGGACGGAACAAAAACTGATCTCCTGAACCACCAGAAGGACGCAAAGGTGAAGCAAATTTTGCAGAAGTGACCAGATCTTTCGGTACGTACTGTGGCTAGCAAAATAAAAATGTATCCAACTTTCGTGCATACTTCCATGCACCGGCAAGGTAAGAAGTTGGTCAATGTGATAACTGTACCGAAGCGTAAAGATCAACAGAATGCGACGGCTAAAACCCGGGCTCACAAGTTGTATCGCGAATATTTGACGAAGTTTTCCTGTGTGATAATGGACGATGAAACTTATGTGCTGGAAGACTTTAAGAAGCATCCCGGAATGTCTTATTATACTGCCATGCAACGGAACGGCGTGAGAGGAGCATTTCAAGACGAAGAAAAGGCCAAGTTTCTCAAAAAATATGTGGTTTAGCAGGCAATATGCAGCTGGGGTCGAGCAAGCCAATGCTTCATCACTACCGAAACGGTAAACAAGGAAATAGAAGAATGACTAAAAAGAGATTGTTACCATTCCTACGCAGCCATGACGCTCCCTCGCTATTATGGCTCTGATTTGGCATCTTGTCACTACGCCAAAGATGTTTTGGAATGCTTTATAAAGCGAATGGAGTCCATTTTGTACCGAAGGAGGCGAATCCAACTAACTGCCCGGAGTTGCCACCTATCGAGCGGTATTGGGCTCTCGTGAAGAGAGAACTCTCTCAATATAAACAACAAGCTACAACTATAGAACAATGTCGAAAATCTTGTACAAAAGCAGCTAAATTGGTTGCAGAGAAGTCTGCACGGACCCTAATGGCTGGAGTAAACTCAAAAGTTTATAGTCTCTTCATGCAGTCTAATAAAGTCACTGTTATTAATTTTAAGATGACTAATAAAGCACAACAATTAAATGAATAAAACTGCATCTTGGATCGAACTAACAGCGAATTTGTTTTGTTAGTCTGTCCAGATTTTGTAGCGAACAAGCCTTATATTGGAATCCCAAAGGCATACCAGCCCAGGCTAGAAATCCCTTTATCCATGAATAAAACTTTTTTTGGATACATAAGCAAGTCAAAGTCATGTGACAACCAAATCAACCCCTAGTGCCCCTCATATCGCCGCCCTTGGCCATTAGTAGGGTGGGATGTGCTTTGTTGAGAATCAGCTGCTGCTTGTTTGTTGAGGGCCTATCGGGAATGTTTAAGCAATTGTGCTTCGATGCCGTTTATGGTCCTGTCAGCGCGTGCCTAAAGTGATGGTTATTTATAACCCGCTGGTTCCATCTGCAAGAAGGATTGTTGGAGAAAAAAAGTTCCCTCGATTGAATTATCATAAATCGTTGCTATCTTTTTCCGAGTGTAATTTGCATTCACAAGAATCGTTTGCAAATTTCAAAGTCAAATCAGGAAAAAGGAATGATCATTGCGGATACCTCTATTGATTCAGGATTATGCAGACGCTGTCATTATCTTGATTAATCGCTGTCTTTCCGATTAAATCTCCGAAAGGCGTTGGAGAACGGCAATCCACCGGTCCTTATGGATGGTCGTTTCAATCACTTGGCATTATCATCAGCGAGCCCTAATTGACTTATTCAATTGCCCTACATCATTTTTGCATAAATTCATCCTAGGAACTCGTTCAATCTGATTTCGCAAACGATGATGGATTAATCATTATTCGTCGCGTTGTCGTCGTCGTCGTCCTCGTTGTGGGTTTCATTGGATTGAATAGTGTCAGGACGTCGGTGTCGGACGCCACACCGCGTTTCATGCAGGGATCCGCTCTGTGGTGGCACCGTAAAGGAGAATGCAGCGTTGCAATTTGACATCAAACGCGGTTCGGTACCTTTGCATGGGTAAAATCAGTTTATGCAAATTTCAGCATGCTGCTCCGTCCATAGTGGATGAAGCGTAACTGAAATTGGTGATTTTGCCGATGGAAATTGAAATTCTAATGATTGTTTTTTTTTTCGAACGTTAAACCGACTTGACCACGTTTCATTTGCATTGCAGGTGGCTTCAAATGATTCTAATATCTAATTTTCGTGTTAAACATGTTTGTAATCAATAAACTAATAACAAAATTATTACTTGAGCTAATAACAAAGTTTTAAATTGATATGCCAATATTTATATTGGCACTTGGTCAGTGCGCTGCACTTAACAAAGTCAGTTTATATGAGCATTGCATCACTCTTTGGATATACAATAATACATTGACCGATAGGTGATATGATGCAGAACTTTCAATGCCGTTCGATTCAGACTCGAAGCAGACTGTTTGAGAAGACTCAACTACAAATCATGGTCATTTGATCAAAAGACGATTTCGACATGGAGTTTTCATAAGGTTCAATGTCGCAAACGTAATCAATGGCTTCTTCTGTAAATTTCTCGAGAATGCTAACTCAATCATAGTGAATCACCATGATGATTGTACAGAAGAGGAGTTCCCCTTCTGCAATAGAAGTAGTAGTTTACTTGAGCGAGTTTGCATTTTCAGGAAATTTACGAAAGAAGCCATTGTTTACGTTTGCGACATTGGCCCTTATGAAAACTCCATGTCGAAATCGTCTTTTGATCAAAGTTGCATTTTTTTCTGTGATTTGAGCCCTAACCTTAATCCTCAATTAATTCCGCAATTAATATGTGTGCATTACTGTACTATTTTCTCAATTCAACTTATCAGTAACATGCACAGAAAGAAAACGAATTTTAACTGGCGCGTAAAACTTCCCCTCGATTAATTCCAAGCCGAAGGAGGCGTAACCAACAAAATTGTTTAGAATCTTTCATGCAACATACAACAATGTTTGCAATCTTTCATACAACAGGCGATTTAGGCGTTATCTGACTTAAGTTTATATGAAATATCCTGTCGTTTTCAAATATAGAATCTAGCCAAATCTAGCATTCGTTTTATGTGCATAAGATAACGCAGAAAATTCAATGTTTGTTTTTATC